>JAIGNY010004551.1:0-201466 GCA_020152595.1 Chiridota heheva | reverse complement strand
CAACTATAGATCCCAATGGTTGTAAAGTGTGGCTTATATTCAACTGAGTCAAGCCTAGTAAAAGACAGTGTGATAGTTCATGTCTGTTTACTGCAAATAAAAGCCTGGTCTGCTGGTTTTGATGTTGAATTATTACTTGGTGTTTGTGTCTTTTTATGGTTAGGCAGACAAAATTGTATGTATAAAAAGGGCACAATCAAATTACCATGTCATATCCTCATAACCTGATAATAGTACATTCCATTACCAAGAAAAATCATTATACATGTGCCTGGAGTCAGAAAACGATCGGGCAGGGTATTGTGTACTACAAAATGATATACAGGTATTCAGCCCACTAATATCTGGTACAAAATTAATTTACATTGCAAAAAATATTCATACTCTGTAGTACAGTCAATGATTTTTAATAATCATACAACATAAAAGTTGGAATACTATTGCACTGTAATAATTTATTCATTGGATACCAAAGCAAAAACAAATGAAAACAGAACCAAAGATTGCCTATCAATGAGAAAAAAAATTACATGAAGCAAAATTTTCAAGTGGAGCTTTTTCATATTCCCAACTTGAGAGCTACTTGAAACTTGAAATCGGACTTTCTCCATCACAAAATATACAATCTCGAACGCATGCTAAGGATTTTCTCAAAAATGTGATTTTCTTAAAATCCACACTCTTTTTTTTCTTTTCCCAACGACCCAAGAAGACGTTCTGAAGATAACCTTCCAATATTTGAAGCCAAATAAAGCTGATGATTTTGATAAATTTAAACCTTGTATTAAGAAGAAAATAATACACTTAATTATAGCCCCCTTAAAACATATTTGCAAAGTTTCCCTTTTAAGTGGTATTCTTCCTGACAAGTGCAAAAGCTATCCCTGTTTATAAAAAAGGTGATCCTAAATCTTATGGTAATTATCGCCCCAATGTAGTTCTCTCATGTTTTTCTAAGCTATTTGAAGGGATTGTGTACTATATGCTTTCTTAAATAAGCTTAATATAATACATACTACTTTTTGATGGTCAATATGATTTTCGTCATGGTATGTCCTCTGAATTAGCTCTTACTGATGCAGTTAATAAGTTACATAGTGCCTTTAATAAAAAAAAACTAAAAAAAACACTTATATCCGTAGGAATTTTCCTTGATTTATCGAAGGCCTTTGATACAATTGATCACGATATATTAAGTAAAAAGTTGTCCCATTATGGAATAAGAGGTACCTGTTTATCTTCGTTTTGTAGCTATTTGTTTAATAGACTGATAGAACGCAATTCACATATTTTAATAATGTATATTCTGATCCTTTTTTCTTTCAATGTGGTGTTCCGCAAGGGTCAATTTTAGGTCCGCTCCTTTTTATCATTTATGTAAATGATATAGGTCAACTATCATCAAAATCTTCACTTCTTCTTTTCGTAGACGATACTAATATATTTTTTTTGGTAGCAATCTTTATAATGTTCACCAGTTAGTTTGTAATGAGCTTTATCTTTTTTACAACTGGTTTACCGATAACAAATTATCCCTTGATTTGATAAAACTAACTATGTACTATTTAGTAATAGTGAAGCATATTTTGATTTTGAAATTCAAGTTTTTTAAATCATTCAAAACTCTCATGGCATGACCATGTAAATTTTATTTCGGCCAATGTTTCAAAAGGTGTCGGTATATTATCTAAGCTTAAGCATATCATACCCAAACATGTTCTTCGCTGTATCTATTTAATTTTAGTATTGCCACATTTCTTACATTGTTCAACAATTTAGCCTGCCTGCAGTAAATTTTAAATGAATAAATGAATAGTCTTTCAAAAACGTGCAATTCATCACATTAACAATTCTGATATTTATGATCACACAAGTTCTTCATTTTATTCCTTTAAGCTATTAAAACTGCCAGATCCAATAGGCACTCGCATTGCTATTTTCACCTTTAAATGTATTCATGGTAGCTTACCCAACTATTTGTATTCGTTCTTTACTGAAAACAATCAAATACACTCGTATAACATAAGGCAGCGCGATAACATACATTCCTTTCCTTGTCGTAATATTACCGCCTTAAGTAGTCCAAGAAATCTTGCAGTTAACCTTTGAAATGATGATGATGATGATGATGATGATGATAATGATGATGAGGATGATGATGATGATGATGATGATGATGATGATGATGATGATGATGATGATGATGATGATGATGATGATGATGATGATGATGATGATGATGATGATGATGATGATGGTGATGATGATGATAATGAGGATGAGGAGGAGGAGGAGGAGGAGGAGGAGGAGGAGGAGGAGGAGGAGGAGGGAGGAGGAGAAGAAGAAGCAGGAGGAGGAAGAGGAGGATGAAGATGATTATTATTACAATTAGTAGTAGTGGTGGTGGTAGTAGTGGCAGTAGTAGTAGTAGTATTCTTATTTAATTTTTCATTTAAAAAAAAAAAAAAATGCAGACTGATTGACTATTTCATACCCCGTGTGTGGTGCACATACTCCTATACTGAATTCCATTCTAAAGAGCCACGCTTGTTGTGCACAGTGTCATGGATGTAGTGTACTTTTACGCACGTGGAAACGAACTAGAATATATTTGTATTTACAAAAGTTTGCCCTTTTTTTCTCATTACGTGTAAAACTAGTTTGTGATTTTCTATGCCAAATTAAGCTGAAAGGTAAGGCAAGATGCGTACCGAGAAATCGTTATACTGTTATATCGAAATGTTTGTGTATTCAAGTATTCGGTTATCCGGGATTTTGAACATCCAGTACTTTTTGTCGGTAAAAACATGGCCAAGAACAACGACTACGAAACATCAATTTCAAACTTCAAATTAATCTTTTCTACATTTCCTGCAAAAATACCGTCAAAAAGGTGACAGTGTTGTTCATTACGCTCTTTATTATGACGTCATTCCGAATACCTAATAGGCCTATACTAGATATAAAACCAAGAGAACAATTCAAAAAAAAAAAAAAATTGACGTAATTCCTTATACTGCAGTGTTGTTGCGAAGTCAGAGATACTTTTTTAAGACATCCACCCATGTTGGTTCCAAGTGAGGGCAATAGAGACTTAAGCATTTCAAAAATAGAACATAGCAAAGAAATGTGTAAATCAAATATTCTAGGGAAATTGTTGATTTAAATTATTTTTATTACCCGATTTAATTTTAATGTTACCTTTTGTGCACTTTTAGTTTCATTAAATAAATAATCTTATAAATAATTAATATAACAACTTTGATTTTGACGCCATCCATGGATCAAGTGCGAACAAAATTGACAAACCATGCATACAGTGCAGTGCAGGTACTTTTCGCGATACCGGTACGGTATGATGCTGATGCGTTTATAATTTTTGTTTTACGTCTGAACATGACAAATTGAAAGTTGAAAGCATTTTAAAGGAGTTACTGCCTAACCTTATTGAAGCCATTATGCATTACGCATAGGCCCTAGCCTAGTTGGTGAAGGTCTGCCAACACCATAGGCCCACTGTATTTAACGTTAGCGATGGGCCGGCCCTTGCCACCTGTATGTACACCTCCGTTCCGTGGTAATTGCAACCGATCTTTTATATTTTATCTTTTATAAAGGCTAGCCAAATGCGTACGCAGTCAGATATCTGTGGTCCTAGAGATTTACATTGTAATATTAACTAAGGTGGATCTACGCCTAGTTATTGAAGCCTAGTTTAGGCTCGGGATTATCGGGTAGTTTAAAAAAAGCTGAAAAATTCAAGGTGCCAACTTAACCTATTCAATTTCATAGCTAACCATTAGGCCTACAAAAAAAGCTACATTCTTGCTAGTTATGGAATCATTTACCATCGTTTAGCCGTAATTCATTTCACTTTAACACGTTTCTGTATGCTAACATTGTAGGATTGCTGTTGTTTACTGGTCTGCGGCCTCATGGACGCCACCAGTTATGTCAAAAAGTGTATTGTGGGATATGACTAATAGCTACATTCTTGCAAGACTACATGTACATTTATGATAAAGGAATTGGGTCTTCATTGTGGAGGTAACCAATTTACAAAAAAAGAAATCAATAACAAGCTTTGACATCACAATTTTGATTTACTGCAATGATTACCTGTATAAATTTAACTTTAACAACAAAACAACTGGTAATCAACTTTACAAACATTCCTAACAATTTCCTCATGAGACATCTTCTGTGGATGACCATACTGGCATAAGTCCTTTACTTATCACTACAGCTTTAGCTGAAATCAGCAAACTTTGTGAAGTGATGCTGATGTAAATATAGATATACAACACTATTTTACAATATGAGTTTTTGAGAAAGAAACAGAAATCAACAAAATTTTAGGTTGTTCCTATGCAGCCTAACAACTATAGATCCCCATGGTTGTAAAGTTTGGCCTATAGTTAACTGAGCTAAGCCTAGTAAAAGACATGTTGAAATGTAATTTTTCATGTCTGTTTACTGCAAATAATAGCCTTTGGTTTTGATGTTAAATTTTAAGTCTTGGGGTTTGTGGTTTTTTTTGGTTAGGCAGACAAAATTGTATGTAAAAAAGGGTACACTAAAATTACCATTTAATTTCCTAATAACCTGTTAACAGTATATTTCACTGCCCAGAAAAATTCTTATACATGTGCCTGGAATCGGAAAACATTTGGGCAGGATATTGTGTACTACAAAAGGATATACAGGTATTCAGCTCACTAATATCTAGTGCAAAATCAATTTACATTGCAAAAAATGTCTTACTCTGTAGTACAGTCAATGATTTTTAACAATCATACAACATAAAAGTTGGAATACTATTGCACTGTAGTATAATTTGTTCATTGGATACCAAACCAAAAACAAATGAGAGCAAAACTAAAGATTGCCTATCAATAAGGAGAGAAATTCCATGCAGCAAAATTTTCAAGTGGAGCTTTTTCTATCTTCCCAACTTGAAGCCTGAGAAACTTTTGCAAACAAATTGAAAGCAACTTTTATAAGTAATACACATAGAATAACAAAATGCACTCATGGATTGGAAGCAATTAGGCTGCACTACAACATAGGCATATTCCAAAGAGTTGTATGATTATTTTTAATTTAAACTTTACGAATTTAGGGCCTGCAATTGTTGGTAAATGATGTTGAACAGAAAAATGTGAATGAAACTGAAAACTTATAGTTTATTCAAACAGAAATAAAAGTAATAAGATAGCAATTTGATCAACTATTTCTCTACCTATCTAAACAAGTTGGCATTTAACTTACTTTTACTTTGTTTTATACACACCTATCTGCCACTTTAGACTTTGTTTGATGGGTGTTTTGTTGATAGGCACATGCCAACTAAAAAACTAAATAGACTTAGGCCTATATTGGTCTCATGCCCACCCGACCCTAGCTAACAATTTTGATGCTGCATTTCAAGCATAGCCTTTTTGTCATGACAGATACTTACTAATACTTTATTTTGTCTTTAATTAGCTGACGTTTTCGTTCTTTGTTAATGACTGCTGACGTTTATTGATACACATTCGTCCTACTGTACAATGTATTCTAATCTAGTAAATGTTGTTAGTGCACACATAACAAATGTCCCATAGTAAATGCACGTGAACAGTGAGTATGTGACTAAGATCTAACCCCACCCCAATCTACAATAATATGTATAAATGACCTGGAAACCATCTTTCTTAAGTCTGTGGGAAAATGGAGATAATCACTCAATAACAAAGCAGCAAAAGTAAACAACAAATTGCAAAAAAATAAAAGGTAATGTTATAAGCTTCAAATTAGTATGTTGTTACAAATTCTACTTAACAAATTGATGAGGAACTTGAAGGCTTGAAGCTTTCTCAAGTCAAAACCATGGTAATGTACATATACAGGCCCTAACGTTATGCTACCAAATTGCAAATGATTTCACACAATGTAACGTTGGGCCTAAGTTAGTAACGTTACTGTAGCCTAGCTTGGCAAAACAATGACCTATGATTACCCCGGCAACGCTTTTTGAAGGCAATCAATCGCTACATACATGTCTGATTAAAATAAGATTTGATAAGCAACTTTATCTTGTTCCTAAATCAAACTGAAAATATTGCCCATATTTGTCAGAGTTTGCGTTGGTCAGTTAAGGTTAAACTAATGTCGTACGTTCGGCGTTAGCTAGCTTCAGACTGTTTAACAACAACTGGCACAATTAAGATTGCACATTATTTCAGGTTTACTGAAATTGTTCAAGACAGCTAATAGTTTTTATCATTCATCCCTTATCAGAAAGAAAAGTTGTTCGCGTAGTATTTTTCTTAAAACAAACTTATCAGTTAGGCCTAAGTTAGTAAGCGCGATACATGTCTACAAGCTGTCTACAATCTAACGCTGCGCTAAAGTGTTGTCGTCCTGCATGTATTGTAAAAATGAATCGTTGTTTTGTGTTCTTGTAAATAAAGTTAACGGTAGTTTTGGTTAGAAAGACAAGTTATGATTAAAACTAATATAAATATAATTAATTTTAGGGAGTAAAGAATTTCAATTCTTATTTTTGAGGCTAAATTCGCAATTTGCCTATTTCTTATTGACTCCAATTTTCAATGTACCGACATATCTGCTGCCCTCTCTTGGAACCAACATGGGTGGAGGACGAACTAAAAAGTATCACACTTTTGTAGGTATAGGAGTTTGGTCTCTCGGCCTTTGGCCTATACGTAGTATAGGGCGAATGACGTCACGCTCTCTGTTTAGAGCCTATGGGAATTTGGATTTGAACATAAACACAAAATGTTACGTGTACGAACGCCATGCGTATAACATGTGTACGCTGTAAGCCCGCTGTAAGTTTGCGCGACATACCGAAAGTGCATTTTGTGCATGTCATACCTTTTCATAATCGCGCTTGACTCATGAATATGAATACACATAGGGTAGTTGCTGATCTTATTTAATTTCAGTGGCAAATTCTGTTCTAAAGTATTGCGTCCATGGTAGTATGAGGCGGGAATTAGGGGGCGTCAGCGATGCAAAGCATACCTATTCGGGGAAATTTGCTAGATATATTTGAGCAAAATAGCAAGATATATTCGGGGAAAAAGGGAAAAAAGACATATTAAAGGAATAACGAAGGTCTAAGGAATTGATTTTAAAAAGTCAGATTTAATGGCTTCATTTTTAACAGAAATCTTCTATAATTGGGAAATCTTCAATTTTTGTAAAATTTCGTTCATTTTCCTAAGATTTGCTTGAATTTTTGCGTAATTTCCTTCATTTCCGTGAAACTTGTTTCAATTGAGTGCAAATTCTTTTCACATTTCTTGAAACTTGCTTCAATATTTTACATTTTCAGGAAAATGTCATCAATTTTCGAGAAGTAATCTTCAATTTTCGCAAAATGTGTTTCAATTTTCGCGTAATTGCCTTCAATTTCGGGAAATTTGTTCAATTTTTGTGTCATTGCCTTTTATTTTCGGGAAGCTATAATGAATATTGACAAAAAATATTGCATTAAAAGAAAATGATATAGAGAAAATAATTGATATTTCTGGTAGCCGGAACAATGAATCGTAAACACAATTTATTGTAGGTTGGCATACTTGATTTCGGGGGTTGGGGGCTACTCTACTTATTCGGTAAAAATCAAAACCGCCCCCTAAATCAAACGTCTCCCATACACCTATGATTGCGACCCCTGTTTTATTATTTTCTTCTAAATTTTAGATATGAATAGGTGTGCATGAACAGAGATAATGGACTTACAGCTTTCCCCACCGTCCCGTTTCCGCGGGATATTGGACGGTTGAGCTCCCCGTAGACCCGCTTATCGGCTCATCCGCTAAAATCACGCAACCGTTTAATATTCCACGGCAACGGGACGGGTCTGGTAAATGATAGCATTATCCCTTAAATATCTGTCAATTTCCGTTTTGCTTTCTTTCTAATAATGGCCTATGATTTTGCTATACTGTGTGTTGATGATGTTGGTGACGACACACACTCATCTGAGTACCTTTTGGGCGCCAGAAGTAAGTTGTTATGTAATGCCTCCTGTACGCAAATTACATTTATTGACAATTTAAAAAGCAGACCGAAAACAAAATAGCACCCTTTTCTTAAACGCAAATTAACGTTATTTATTAATGTTTTTTATTTGAGCGAATGTTCAATTTTGATTTGAAAGATGTCATATTCCAAGAGGATCCGAACTGTCTTCCATTCAGACTGTCGAACTTAAGGAATACGCGATAAGCAGGTAAGATTTGAAGTAAAAACTTGGCCTTACGTACGTTTATAACATTACGCTCAATGCATGTAGTTGTAGGCCCTAGTGTGCACATTAAAATGTTGTTTTTGTGAACGGAACATTGTATGTTCGTTTTGGTTCACATTCCCTCAAGATTTACGAAACATTAAAAAATATTTATGCACATTTGAAACACAAAAATAGGACGGAAATTGGCAAAAATCGTTCAAATTTTAAAACCTTGATATTCATTGCGGAAAGCCTAATGGTATTAAATTGTGTGCCGTCGACCTCACAGCACAAAATGTAAAAAGAGTATCGATAACTTTCGGCAGCAAATCTCTTGTTATTTGTGAATGAGACAACTAGTTTTGCATATCGGAAAAATTGTGTGAATGGAGAGGATACAGTTTATACGAAGGTTTCTGTTAGGTATGGATTTTTTTAAATAAATTACGCTACCGTTTAAGTCTCAGTGAAGTGCTTTAGTCTCAGTGAAGTGCTTATTTGTGTATGTATATACTGTTGATTATTGTGTAAAATTGTATTTTTAATGAACTTGTATATTACGCTAGTGAATTGTGCTAGTAAATTACGCTAGTAAATTGTGCAGATGATCAGGATTTCCCAGAATTCGATTGGTCCATTATAGTCACGTAATTTTTGGCCGTGTAACATTATTTAAATGAGATTTCTGCCGCTATTAAAGGGAAATATCATATTTAAATGCTGGTTACATTTATTTGCATTGTAAAATTAATATAATGAAATTCAGAACGGAACAGTATTTAAAATTTTGTCAAAAACACCTGTAGTTTCCGAGCTATAGCTAATGGAAGTTTTCTATTGCATGCACAAGTTGTGATATATGGAAGAGAAAATAACCCAAAATCTTAAATGTAAAGCCCCCTGACTTTTCTAATGCTGGCTAAGCCACTGCTCACATTTACATACGTTGGGGGAAAGAATTGAAAACAAACAAATTAACATTAAGAAATTAATAGGTTATTTCTTTGTGATGTGATAAAGTATGTATCAACTTTATTATTGTAAGGCCTTAAACTAGTAGTACCCCAGTTGGTTATAGGCTAACAAGGCTCTTGCTAAGGGAAGGAAAACCCGTAAAAGAAACCTGCTGCGATGGGTTAACAACATATCCAGTTCTTTCTATTGTTACGGGAACTGCAAGTGTAACTCGTATGCCAGCATATACTGGAAATGGTTTTAGGACAACGGCGATCCAGATTGCAATGGATAAGAATCTGCGGTTTGTGGATAGCATGACGCCAGTGGGTCAAAGCCGCAAGGAAGCTCACTGACCAAATACGTCAGTTATCCATCCAAAATAAATTACTTACTTTGGATGCTGGAATGTATGATCACTTTACACAACTGGTAAGGCAGCAATGCTTGCATATGCGATAAAACGATACAACATTGATATTTTGGGAGTGTGTGAGTGTAGATGGACAGATTCTGGTAAATTCAGACTGAATACCGGTGAAACCATCTTATTTTTAGGGAGAGAGGATAACATGCATCACCAAGGAGTAGCAGTTGTGATGTCCAAGAAAGCAGAACAGTCACTGCTTGAGTGGAAACCTATCAATGAGAGGCTGATCTATGTCAAGTCTTTTACCAAATACATCCAAGTTTCTGACATACAGACTTATGCACCGATTAATGATGCTAGTGATGAGGACAAATACAACTTCTACGATCAACTGCAAGCTTTGATTGATGGAGTACCGAAACACGATGTACTGATATTGATGGGGGACCTCAATGCCAAAGTATGTCATAACAATGAAAGCTATGAGAATATCATTAGTGGGCATGGAACCGGTAAGAGGAATGCTAATGGTGAGAAGCTTTTTTACTTCTGCGGTATCAATAATATGGTAATAACTAGTACAATTTTCCCAAATAAGCAAATACGCAAGCAAACCTGGATTTTTCCTGGAGGGAGGACACTGAATCAAATTTCAGATTAACTATGTGATGATAACAAACAGCACAGGACATCTGTACTGGACACCCAAACCACGAGAAGTGCTGACATCGCTAGTGACCATCATTTAGTGCGCACAAAGTTCAGACAGAAGCTAAAAAGAAAACATAAGGCAAAAGTAAATAGGATGAAGTACGATACTATCAAGCTACAACAGCCAGCAATTAGAGCCTAGTTTTCCGTCAAGTTAAGAAATAGATATGATGTCCTACAAGATTATTATGTCGAGACAGGTGATGATGTAGAATCAATGCAACTAGAAGTAATCATGATTGATCTTCTAAAACATGCTGGGAATGGAACATCCTACAAGTCTACATTAAAACATGTCACAGATCGCTAGCGAAATGCAGGAAATCATACTTGACAATAACGGTATTTAATTACCACCTGGTTTAAGGCAGGGCCAAACTATCGACGCTGCTATTGACAACATAGATACAAAGATAGAGACCCCAGACAGGAAAGATTCATTCCATGCACGTGCAGCAATTTCAGAAAGGAGCTCAACAAGATGCATTTGCTGAAATGATAGTTGCACTACTACAACTGGGAACGAAATCTTCCACTGTGAAGTAAAAGAACGTACCATTAACTAAAGCATGTGATATTTTTGGAACACCTAAACCCAGGTGAGTTCTCATTATCCTCGATTTAAAGTTTTCCAGTACCTGGACAAGCTGGAGGAGTCGCAAAAGTGTATCACTGCTTGGTTGGTTGGGGAATTCTTATGCAGACAGACAAACAAGTATCGGTATAGACACTGTCACACAGACCATGTAACCCACCAGGCAAGCAATCCCAGTGGTATCCAGTGAACATGATGTGTTGAAAATGCCCTCTTCATCATCACAGTCAAGAATCAGAACAGACTCTGACACACAGACAATAGAGCAGGAAGCCACCAGAGAAGCAACCTCCGGAAAGACAATAAAACATTTTTTACCTGTGTGGGCTGCATATAATTATGTGATAAATATAGCTCCAACAATAGATCAACACAAATCACTTGATAAGGTGCATGCTTTACTATTATCAATGCACAAGCACATGAATAGTCGACTTTGACTACCTCGCTGATGCAACTACACTATCTGAATAAGCATGTTAGAAGTGATGCTCCCACAATTTGTGTTTGGCTTGATATGGATCTATACAAAAGAGTTGTTAAATTTGCTTACCTAGATCCATCTCAATACGCAAACAAATGGATCGAGTCTCCAGGTCAATTTCATACATCATTATGTGCATTACGCTGCCTTGGTCGATCAGTTGAGAGCAGTGGTCTAGATGACGTATGGGTGCAGGAAAACATGTACAGCAATGTGACCGTAATGCAGATTAGAATAGTAAACATTACAATCGAGCTATAGAATGCCACCAAGTAACGTGTAATGATTGATCTTTTGCTTTAGGCTTATTTCAGAAGAACCCACATGCTTATGCAGCACTACAGGATAGCGCTTGCAGAACTTATCAAAAGCATACATTAAACAGGAAAATGTACTCAAAGCTCACCAAGAGCTCGTATCTGCAATTGAAAAACTCAAGTTTAGGAAGTTAATGCATGAGTTTGATGCTGCCAATGTCAAGTATCCTGTCTATTGATGGGATCGCATGTACATGCGACAAGTTACCACATTACAAAGCTTCCTTTAAGCAACTCGTCAGGAACAGGGAACTGCACTTGTCATCATTGGAAGAGTTGTGCATCTGTTGTTTATTGCATATAACAGACTACAATCTTCGAAAATACTGTTAGGAAACTTAATTAGCTTACCGAAAATTTTGCATCGTGGTTTTCCAAATATTTATATACAGCTATTTTCAGTCATCCCCCGCCATTTTTTCCCCTCCGCTCCCCCTTTCAATGTTATCACAATATTTCACTAGGAAATACAGAGACATGGAGAGCATTTATCAACATTTTCCACTCATTTCACCAACATTGAAAGGGGGAACAGGGGTGTCCCAACGAGGTTTATCCACGATTGTAGATGATGCTCAACATTTGCCTGAATACATAGCAATAATGTACTATCTGCAGCATACCAACCCTAAGGTTTAGGATGAATTTGCGCAGAGTAACTTTACTGTGAAGAACAACCCAATAGCATTTACTGCTATTGGAGTGGACCAAGCACAAGAACATGTCAACAAAGTTTACAAAGGTTATGGAGGCATAGCTATAATCACCACAAAGCCTGAAACACTACTGAGGTATTGTCTAAGTACACCTGAACTAACACCACTGTCAGTTGAATAAGAGGACATGTTAGGAGTAAAAAATATGCAAGAAGTTCACACCACCAAATGACAGACAGTAAAGTAACCCGGCAAGAGAAGTATATCCTCGAAGTACTATCAAACCCCAATCCATTTACAGTTGCCAAGTATGAGGACGGAACTGAAGGGAACTTGTTCAATCTGACCACGAAAGTCAAATTTCCTGGCAGTATAGAAGAAAGTATACTTGCAACAGAGTCTCGAGGAGAAAAGGTATTTAGATTGTTAGTTGAAAAACGGATTTGCGGAAAGAAAAATATGTGGGAGAAAATGACCAAGGGGAACGTTTTTGGGAGGAATGATGCGTGTAAACCATTAAAGACTAACAAAGCTTTGGAACATGCCAATCTGCGGACATCCAACTCACTCATGGCACGTCTCTAAGTAATAGCCAGGTCCTTAACATGAAAGATGTAATTGGAGTATACGATCTATCAACCACCAATTTAGCAGTTAATGACAGGTGACGACAGACTGCACCCATGTCAAGACAAAGCACAACAAATGCACCTGTTAGAGAATTTAGTGACATTAAGAGTACCAGCAGACAATCCAGTATCTGGGAGCACAAAAGCACAGATTCGTGACCAGACTGCACCCAATCCAGTAGCTGTGAACATAAATGCGCAGATTCCTGACTAGACTGCACCCAATCCAGTAGCTGTGAACATAAATGCACAGATTCCTGACCAGGCTGCACCCAATCCAGTAGCTGGTAACACAAATGCACCAATTCCTTACCATACATGTATTTTTGGTGCAATGGCATTTGTCCAGGAACTGAACTAGTGGTTATGAAATCGGTTATCAAAAATTGTAATGACCTGGCCAAGCAATTCGTGCAAGCAGTAGACAGGAAGTCACAAAGATACATGAGCACATAATGTATTTGATGACTACAGTGTTTAATCTTTCCTAAAGGACGCAACCAGGAAACTACGTACCGAAGGAAAATCAAAACAGCAGCCGTGTTATCATTAGAAGATACAACTTCCATAAAGGACTTTGTCAATTTCCTCAGCAGTACCAAGACAAAGAACCAAATAACACTACACCTTCACAAAAAGGTAATAGAGCATTCTAATTCACTAGCCACTGTAGTAACACATCGAGGTGTCCTTTCAAATCAGAAAGCAACAGATTTCGTGGACCTTTAGAGCGCCCAAGAAAAAAACAAATACCGCTCTTTTACTTTATGCTGCTGAGGTACACAAACTGTATGGCTTAAATGTCCATATTTATTTCTCAGATACGAAAGTGGTTATTTTGACGGTCTCTACTAAGCCGTATTTGCTGTCAGAAGCAGCGTTGATAATGGGAACTGGTGAAAAAACATACATTGTAAGGCTGCAGCCCATTTACTATGCACTTGACAAGACCAAAGCCACAGCACTGAGAGGGTTACATGCTATGCGTGGCTGCGATACCACCGGTCACATTCATGGCGAAAGCAAAAAAGCATGGAATGCATTTCTTACAGCTAGTGCCAATGTTATCAGTGCACTCTCTGCAGACGGCATTAGGTATTGAAGAAGAAGCCAGTGAAATGGTACTCAGAGGATGTGAGGAGTTGGTCTGTCAGCTGCATAATACAAACAAGTCCACACACACACACACATACACACACATACACAGGAAAAGGAGGCACGGTGGTCTCACTTCCGGCACTGAAGGCTAAACAGGGGACTGGAAAACCTCCACCAACACAAGGTGCCAATCATGAACATATAAGAAGAGCACAATTTCAATGTAAAATTTGGCAGCAGGTTCTGGTTGCTAGACCACGAAAACTTGAAGCCACTGGTCACGTGAACCAAATGATGAGCTAATGCCAATTCTCTCATGACTTCCTCCAGCACCAGAATCATTAGTGCAGTTAGTTAAGAGTGGCTGTAATAAAGGTCAATGTCATGGACGCTGCAGATGTAGACAGAACAATGTTGATTGCACTGAATTCTGCGCGTGTGAATCCAATTGAATTTTTGTACAAACATTACACAGATTACACACGACTCAGACTCATGAGTTTGAATCGGAGACGGAAGATGATTGACTTAAGAAAGTAGCATTACCTCATATTACCCAGACATGCCTCATCAGTATGACCATGGAGCTAATAGCTGCATGGTATTACAAAAATTGTACCGCACATCTGCTCTCACTGAGGTATACATTATATGCGGAGCATACAAAATATGCTGAGCATGCATGATTGCACACCACTGAACAATGTATATATTTACTTCCCCTCCATGTTGCATCACCAATGGACATACCGAAGTCGGGCCAGGCAAGCATACTGGGTTACTGTGGGAGAATTAGTTATGATTTGTAACTATGTTTTTTCTTCAAAAATCGAAGGTGAAGAGCAGCATATGTTCAAAGGGAATGTAAACCTAATGAATACTTGTTAAGTTGTTATTTTGAGTTGTGTGGCAGCCATTTGAATTTGGCAGCCATTTTTAAGGGGCGGCCATCTTGAATTGTTTTTTCAAATCCATGTGATATAACAGATTTGACATTGAATTGAAAAACATAGATTATTACAAAGTGTTATGGAACAGAAATGTAAAATATGATTTTCGGATGTCAAATTTCAAAATGGCCGCCACTCTCCCAAGATGGCCGCCATAAAAATGAAAATTATATCATTTTTATATCTTATCTGTATTTAGTCGAAAAAATATGGTTTGCAAGATTCTACCAGACTTTTCCACTCAACTACACAAGAGCATGCGCTAAAGAGATGTTACTTGTGATCCTGTAATAGAACTGAGAAATCAATACTAGTTATATTACTACAATCTTGGACAAAACTCGTTGGAACACCCCCGTTTAACGTTGATTGAATGAGTGGAAAATGTTGATAAATGCTTTCCATGTTTCTGTATTTCCTATTGAAATATTTTGACAACATTGAAAGGCAGCGGGAAAGGGGGAGGGGGAGTAGGGGGCTGAAAATAGCTGTACATAAATATTTGAAATAACATGCAAACTTTCTGGTAAGCTGGTAAGTGTCCCAACAGTTTTGTCCAAGATTGTCTGAGAAAATTTATTGAGTGATTATATTTCAAAAAAGCGAACAGACACTCAATTGTTTCGAGAATTCAAGTCAATACAATAAAAGGAATTAGTTTCTTTTAGACTGTGCTATCTTTAGTAAATAAGAAATATGTGCTTTATTCTTTATTTCGGCAAAAATGATGTAAGTTAGGAGGTGGTGGATGGGGTTTGGTGCGGAGAAGAGAAGTGGCTGAGATGGAGACTAAAATGATGGCAGCTAGGTAAAAAGTATCACCATTTTTTCATCAGATTCCAGCATGTATGCAAAAGGTTGTTTCGACATGCTCATATTGCTTTTCTAATCTTTTAATGAAAAATACCGTACAAGAATAGAGGGAAACAAGGATATTGATGAAAAAGTAACAGTTCAATAAAATTTGATGAAATAAAAGAAATATGACACAATTTCGTAAATAACAAACACTGTTCGATTTCATGTTTAAATTAGACGTGCTCCACACTCTCGCCTTAGCTAATCCATTTACCAAATTTGTAGTCGGTAATTTTGTCTTTAATTTGAAGAAAGTAAAGCGAATTCATACGTTTCCTGTGTTGAAGATGTAGTGACTAGAAATTGACAAAGTGAAAATAGTTGGATAAAGTCCATACACAAATTGAAAATGAATTTCTTCTGAAGATAAAAATGTTGTTTAACGTTTTACCATAGATTATAGAAAATTTCATTAAGTACAGTGATCGTTAATCGATTTTCATTGTAAAAAGTTGGGTGGCGCGGGTTCAGTGAAATAATTCAGCTTTATATTAACTTCCAGGTACCAAAATCTCACCTTGCTTCCCCCCTTACCGACGGACCGGAACTTTCATAGCAAAGTAAAATACTATCCACATACCTAAAAAAGCCCATCAAATGTTCAGCAAAAGATCCTGTGTTTGCCACATATTTTTTCAGACAATCAATATATTGATAATTGCTTTCCATGTCTCTGTATTTCCTAGTGAAATATTTTGACAACATTGAAAGGAGAAGCGGAGGTGGGGGGAGCTGAAAATAGCTGTACAAATAACATGCAAACTTTCCGGTAAGCTGGTAAGTATTCCAACAGTTTTGTCCAAGATTGTAGACTCGAAATAAAGGATGCAATGAATAAGCTAAAGAATAACAAGGCTGCCTGTAAGGATAGTATTACAACAGAACTGCTGAAAGTGGATACCATATTACGAAAGAATGGATTTATTCAGGGCAATATGGGACACAGAAATAATACCAAAATCTTGGACACGGGCTGATTGTGAAAGTCCCAAAGAAGGGTGATATCACCAACTGTGACAATTGGAGAGGTATTACCTTAACATCAGTGCGTAGCAAAGTGTTTTGGAGAGTTTGGATCAATAGAATCAGAAACGGAGTTGACAGCAAGGTGGGAGTTGAGCAAGCAGGGTTTACAAATGCAAAGAAAACCACCGAACAAATATTCATAGTTCGCAACATATTAGAACAGATCGTCGCATGGCAGTCAACGATCTATATTACCTTTTTGTTGACTTCGAAAAAGCTTTTGACTCAGTATACAGGGAGAGCCTATGGGACATAATGGCAGCTTATGGTATCCCACAGAAAATCATAACAATGGTTAAAACACTTTATGAAGGTAATGCATGTGCTGTAATAGATGAAGGGGTGGTGTCAGACTGGTTTGAAGTTAAGACGGGAACCAAACAAGGCGATGTAATGTCTGGTTTCATTTTTCGAATGATAGTGGACTGAGTGATGCGTAAGACAACTGAAGCCAATAGTAATGGAATAAGATGGAGGTTTATGTCAAGGTTAGAAGACCTTGATTTTGCAGATGACATCGCTCTGACCTCCTCTACTTATCAACATATGGAAACAAAGCTAACAAGGCTGAACCGATACGCTGCACAAACTGGGTTAATAATAAATAAGACTGAACTCATTGAAGTAAATAGTAGATGCTGTGACAAAGTGCAAATTAATAATGAACAACTGAAAGAGGTACATACTTACAAGTGCCTACTAGAAACTAAACATTCAAGGTGGTGGTGGGGAAGATATTGTTAACACAATTTCTAAAGCAAGAACATCTTTCATGAAATTAAAGAAGATATGGAGAATCAATATATATTCAGTCGAAACAAAAATCATATTATTTAACTGTATTGTTAAGTCAGTTCTCTTATACGGTTGTGAGACGTGGAAGACTAATGAGACTGACAATAAAATAAATTGGATACTTTCATGTTCAAATGCATGAGAAGAATTTAGAAGATCAGATGACCATATGTTATTTCAAATGACAAATTATTGAGATTTACTAAGCAAAGAAAAATTAGCAACGAAGTCAAAATGAGAAGATGGAGGTGGATTAGGAATGTAATAAGAATGAAAGAGGACAACCACTGCATGACAAGCATTGACATGGAAGCCAGAAGGGAGATGAAAAGTAGGACGCCCAAGAACGACATGAAGAACGGCAGTGAAGGAAAGAAAGGAGCTAGGGTGTAATTCTTGGAATGAAGCCAGACACGTGCCAGAGACAGGATTTGTTGGAGAGTGTACACTGCAGCCTTATGGGACACGTGGCCCGAAGAGGACAGTGAGTGAGTGTGAAGGCCTTAAAATTCAAAATGCTGTAAAACTGTCAATTTTGAACTGATTTTGATGTAACATTTTTCTATTTTATGGTTTATTCCATGGTTTATAGCATATTGTCTTCCAATTAAGCTCAAGTTGTTGCTAATCATGCATAGATCTTCAATCTAAAGCTGTGTTTAACGACTTACATGATCATCTTACAGTCTACTCTATAAAAAGGCGTTTGGAATGAGCTCTGTAAGAACAAAAACATGATATCTGAACTGGTCTTGCATTACCATACGTCTAGCGTCAACGAAACCCGTCGCATTAGCGGTCTGTCACATCATGAAAAGTTACATTTGCTTCTAGGAAAACAGATTTACATCAGTCTGACCGCAGAAGATGAAAACATTCTTGTGGACATAGGCCATTTCAACCACGTAATGCAAACAATTAGCGACCTAAACAGCTAAACGGACGCACCAGTCGTCAATGGACCGTCATATCCGGAGAAAAAAAAAGTTTCTCTCAACCTGGACCAATGGTGCAAACTGATGAGCATGGAAGGTCTATATGTAGTAGAACATTTGAAAACACTGGTCAAAGTACCTATCGTTTCACCCACAAAGAAAATACCCCGTTCTCCGCCGTCGTCGCCACCTCCCACCCTGTCAAAAAAGCGCATGGTAAATATAAAACTGGACATACCACCCATCATCATCGAGAAACCCGCGGGAGAGCTCTCAAAAGCTCTACATATGTCTGAACATTAAGAAGCAAATGATAATTGTTGTATTCTATTATGCCATATAAGCTGCGTCTTATTTTCTGGCATTGTTTTGAAAGAGAAAAATAAGTATAAATAAATAGTCTGGAAAAAACGAGGGCGGAAAAGTACAAAACCGTAGCATGACACCCACGGCACTCTGCGATGGTTGGGACAGGTGATTTTACCCTCGCGGGGCTCTTTCGAAGAGTCTCTTATAAATATTCAAGAAAGAGAAAATTGCATTAAGATATTCATACAAAGAGTTGCAGTTCGAAACTACCGTAGAGTTTAACGCTACCACCCAGAGCAAGATCCGAAAAGAAGGTCAACGACACGATGTCTGGATACTCGGTCAACGACACACGTGAAGCCACACCAGACAGGCGTGATCCTCAGACGAGCCAATCAAGGTCACGTATACAGCCACGAAGACAAGTGTCTGTCTGGGCTGTTGGAAACGAATCAAGACTTGTTCTTACAAACCTGTATTCATGAACAACATCAAGAACCAATCACAGCATTGAGTATTATGTGTGGAGAAAGAACGGCGGATCGTAGACAGAATAAAACCAGCAGCTTTGGTAATTTTCAATCATTCTTTTAGATATTTTATCAAACAATCATGGCTACTCTATGCAGCTATTTGACATAAAAGAGAGGTTCGAGGAAATCTGGGACTTTAACGATGCTCAACAACAGAGAGTGACTTAGGGTCTGATGATGTCTCGTCAACTACGGAGAACTGGGACTTGTATGAAGAGCTTCCATTTAAAGTCCGGACTGAACAGCCTGCGGATAACAACGAAGAAGAGACGATGATCATACTGGCCAACAGTGAGTGGGCCAAGGTGGCAGAAACCTGTGACATCGAAGACGAATGGCCGGAAGAAGAAGAAAAGAACAAAGAAGAAGAAGAAAAGAAAAAGAAAGAGGAAAAAGAAAAGAAACAGGAAGAAATGCAAGTGGTATGCCGGCACTGCCAGAGATGTTGAAAAAGCAAAGGCAAAGATGAGGGAGGAGATTGTGGAGATTGCCCGAAGTGTACAGACACAAACTGATGGCCATCGTCTCTGCGATTGTTTTTTTTTTTTGCCCTATGGACGAGTAGAAGGCAATAAATAAAAGCCAAACGCTCTTTTATGAGCCAAAACAGGTTTAAGTAAGAGAAAATAATTCATTTTTGGCATTCTTATCTTTGTATGTTGCCGTGTGACATTAGAACATCCATAATTATGTGTTCTTATGTTATGTGTACTTATCTTGTGACCAACAAACCCTTAGACCTCGGGGAAACATTTTCCCCAACAATCCTTATTCCTCAATGAAAAATTTCCCCCACCAACCGACCGAACATTGAAGAAATAGGAAGACGGTCGTATATAAAAAACAAAGTACAAATTACAAAGTATATATAAACCAACATTCCCACATAACTAGGGGGAAGGGGAGGAGGGGGGGGGGGTGGGGTGGAGACGGTCGTATACAAACCAACATCCCTTCCCTCCAGAAAAGACCGTCGTATGATAAAATTCGAGGAGCCTATCCACAAGTCGACCGATCAGGAACCAGTATTATGAATATGCAATGAGCTATCACGTGTTACTTATACTGGCTCCTGATTGGTCGACTTCTAAATAGGCTACTCTCACTTCTCATTTTAAATGATTTAAACTACATTAACTACTTTTTTAACCAGGGATATGACGTATACCATATCCCTGGTCACCATTTTGATATATTATACTGCAAGTTACGACTTATTGAGTTTCAAAGAGTTCACCAGTGTGTTCAAAGGTGCATTGCAGCGTATGTGTGAATTCATTGCAAATCCAAGACAATGTTTATGTATTTCTTAAATTGCTTAGCTCTTTCCAACTCATTGTAAACATATTTGTTTTTCTATTGAGATGATGTATAGCATTCACTTTAAAAGAACATGCTTTGCCCATCTGCTCGTTTACGCACTCTAAATGAAAGAAAATAATAGTATTGCAAATTTGTATAGAAATACATGAAGAATTAACTTGGATCTGCAATTTTGATATCACACTCTATACTGGGAAGTCACTTTCCAACACACTGGTGAGATCTCTACAATGATATAAGTGCTAAACGGAATAAGATGTAGACATCATTTTGTTCATCATTTTTTTTTTTTTTTTAATAGTCCTCACGAAATTCACGGGAATATTTTTTTCAATGGATTCGTATTACTATTGTTACCTCGTTTCGAATAACAAGTTTTGAAAGCATAATTATATGAAAATATTGGCATATATACACAAACAAATTTACATTGATGTATATGGTACTGGCTTCGGTAGGTCATTGAATATGAAAGATTCGCGCTCTTACATCAGCGATGTTCTAATTTTCCACATCTTAGAAAATCAAACATCTCAAGGCCAACAAGAATTCACGCATCACTTGCCCCACACTCCATACGTACAGTGTACCATTATACATACACTGTACGTACATACGTACGGAGTTTATTTCGGGAATGGTCTATGCGTGATAAAGCGTGTACACTATTTAAGAAATGTTGATTGAGGGCTCTGCGAGTAGCAACGTCGGGCACAATAATGGCATATGATAAGACTCTCAGTCCACTTGCGTTCATGAATAACATGCACTTTCAATTATATTAGTTCTTGTAAAATAGATATTCCTGTATCTTTTCTCAAAGCGGTCGTATATATCGTTAGGCTATGTGTACGTCTAACGCCACTCCCCTGTCTTCAAAAACATGTAAAAGACCTGTTTATATCGAAGTTGAAGCCTACATTAACGAGTTATTTTTAATTGTACATTTACGTAACTACAGTATTGTAACGTGAAGCCGTATTGTTGTTACACTGCAGTATGGACGACATCAAGGAGAAGACAATGATCTGCTGAGTTTACATACTGTATTTCTGCAGCTGTTGTCGTATACTTGACTATCTTCCACCACACTGCTTATACATTAAGAATGAAACTTAAACTCTGTACTGCTCTGTTCTTATGGCTATACTTGGACTATTGCTTGAAGTACTGCTTCTACTATAAGACTGCTTAATCAAAACACTGCTAATACTCTAAGACTGCTTGATCTCAACATCTAATGAACTTAAACTCGACGACAAATGAACACACATTTACAATTACGAAACGCTTAATACGACCCGGACGAGAAGACATGTACGACATACGGATAGACATAACATCCACAACCAAGTCAATGCCCATGGCCTTTAAAAACCAGTTGTGGTGCGCTGGCAATGTCCTGTCTTTTTATGTCAAATTATTCTTAACCTAAACGTTGTGGGTTATCCCTTCTGAATGATAACCATTGTGGCTCATTCTTAATGTAATTCTGTATTGCACAGTGAGGCACAGTAGATAGTTATAACAATCATACAACGATAACAATCACTTAAACAGATTTGACCTGACCAACCATAATGAAGTACATTTTAAACAATTTGTACAAAACTAGGGGTCTGAGATGTATTGTGTACAGTCCGGTTAACGCTCCCGGTCTGGAGAACTCTTAATTGGGGGATCGAGACATTCGCAGTGACCACAATTGATACTGTTGCTAATAAGTTCAACTGTGTTTTGTTTTTGTTTTTTTGCAATTCAAATTATGTTATTCTAAAGTTGTATACTTTGCAAATGATATTTGCAATCAATATTTCGGTACAATTTGAACTTTTGCTGGTGACTGTTAAAATCTGCTGTTCAGAAATAAGTTGAAATGACTTTTCAAAGATTATATTGAAATTCCTTAGTGAAAGTCAAATTTGCTGGTGAGAATGGAAAAACTAATTTCATTGTTCTGTTGCCCCAATAAATTGAGAATATTTCAAATGCATTTTCCCTACCTTTGGCTTAAATCTATTTTACTGTTATGTATTTCTTTAGAGAGATTTGAATTTGGAAAGATGCATTGTGGGTAATATTGACAAGAAGTTTCTGTTTCGGGGCGTGGGCCGAACTGGTATATAACCCTATGAGTGATTCATTAAATCATAGCAAAATGGCAAAGAACATTTGTAACAATACGTACGGAAATGAATAATTTGGTAACTTTCTGACAGTATGTTAGCCCGATTCCAAAAATGATAAAAGGGTTAAAACACTTATGCACTATGAGTACATTTCGTTCAAGCGCCTGGTGTTGACGGTTCTTACTTCCTTGACCAACACGTTTACATCTACAAAGCTTGTAAAATAAATGTTCCGTTATTATCCATATAGAACAGCAGACGTTAAAATGGAAAATGTGATAGTTGTAGATGTAATGCTGTATAATTCATGAGATGAAAAATCATCGGTCTGAGCTAATCACTTAATTGTTAAGATACACTATGTCGAGCAAAAAACAGTGTTTAAGTCGTTAGCTCGTCCCCTCTCCACCCTCTTGCCACAATTACCAAGGTTTAAAAAGCAGGATTATTAATAGACTCAGACAGATCAGCATGGCAATTTGCTTCGGCAGATTGGCGAAGTGGTTAAAGGATTAGTTCAGTGGTCAAGCAAGTCCACCTTATATGAAAGAGGACTTCAAAAGAAACAATATGGTGAAGAAAGCATTCAAAAATCTTATTCCGTTAAGGAGATATTCAAGTTTAGAGTTTGTTATAATTTCTGTACAAACGACTGAAATCAGATTAATTGTGATGTCACAGCCTCAGATTCCTCAAAGTCGTTAATCATTTTAAAGAAAGTTTAAACTTAAATATCTCCTTAACGGAATAAGATTTTTGAATGCTTTCTCCACCATTTTGTTTCTTTTAAAGTCCTCTTTCATATAAGATGGATATGTGTGACCAACGAAGTAATCCTTTAAAGGTACTGGATTCGATATGTCTCCCATTGAAACACTTTATTCTGCTCGGCATGGCCCGTAGGCCTACCAATGCTAAGCTTATAACTATTATATTTTCAACTTTTTCAGAAAATTGATCAATAAAACAGCATACATCCATAAGTATCACGTTGCATTAACGAAGATTGAAGATTCCGTCATCGCCTCACTTGATGGAGCATTGGGCCTCCAGACTGCCATATCAGGTTCGATTCTGTAAAATGTTTCCTATATACCTATGCATAATCCCATGCATCTCATGATTACGTGAGAGACGTTCTTCATACTGTAGAACAAGGAAATTATGAGCTTCATTTAATAAATACTTCATGCTACTGTGTGTGAAAACAGCAAATTATTGATCAATTTTACCAAAATCGATGGGAGAAACTTTGAACGACACAGGCTGACAAGACAATCGCTCACGAACCATGACAAATTCAATACAAAAACAACATGCAGCCTATTTGAGGGTAACCTGAGGCCGATTGCAGCTGAGCGCAGAGAATTTTGAGATATGATGGTTAATTAGCAGAGAACATGCATCTTACGTATATAAAATGGAAATACAAAGGTCATCCAATTTACTAAAGACAAGAATAGATGTTCTCACAACATCGGCAAGAAAGGTAACAAGGCTTGGTGTCAGGATGAGCCGCCTGGATGTTGAGATAAGTGGCAAAAGTTTCAAGAAACAATATTGGGGGTTATTCTTATGTGCATCGTAATTTCAAATTGATCAAATGTTACCCAAGCAACTTTGTGTTTTAATATCCATTGTATGCAACAGTCAGATAATTGCATTGCCTCCACGAACAAAACAATGATTTCATTTCCATTTTAATTGCATTAATATTTCAAGTGCAATTTCGAAGTGATTTACAGATTGAAAACGCCTATGATATGGAAATATCATGTTTTATATCAGCGGTTATTTATTCAAAATCTTCTCAAGATTAACATTTCGAAAATTTAAGACAGTCAAGTGACATTTGATTCAGACTCCTCGCATTCTTCACGTATCTGATGAATGTCTATGGATCTACAACATCCGTCTTAAAAATGTAAACTTTCTTGGGAAATAAAACAAAATCAGTGTTGTTTAATATTCTATTATTATGATATATCTAAAGCATGAAGAATGCATTATTCATGAAAAGTAAACCAGAAAGCAAAACTGTTTGATTTACGTACAGTACACTAGTATGCATCATCTTAATATATAGTATGCATCGTCTTAGATCAAATTAATTTGAGTAAAATATTACAACCTTTAATAACTGATGTAATAATATAAGAGGTGGTGGTGATGATGATGATAATGGTGGTGGTAGTGGTGGCGGAGGCGGTGGCGACTGCGACGACGATGATGATAATAATAATAATAATGCTCGGGACTGTTATATAGACACGTAATCTTATGCCAGAATGACTGAACACTTAGATAGATAGTGACAAATAATTTTAGCGATAGGTAATCTCCGCTATAGATGTTAGTAACTATTTCAGAAACTGTTAACGAAATTTGCAATATAGCGCTAAAACATCATCAGTCTTGTTAATTACCGAGATTTTCCCGAAACCTTCTAAAATTGATGAAATCTCAACTGAAGCAGATATTGCTTTTTTTCATAATTAACTTTTTTCTCATGCTGTCAAATAAGATGTCAGTATATTTGAATCAGGAAGAGCCTGTCAAAATAAAAGGATTTTATCTGGTAGCTCCGTACTGATAAACATCTGTAGAATAAATTGTTCGTGTAAGAAAGAATTAACGCTTTAAACCTTGAAGGTATACCGTCTTTCCTGCTTCGGAATACAACGATTATATAGCGTGGCCACGCTCACTTTATGTGATAGAAGATAAGAGAAACACATCCTGCATCATATCGAAAAGTGTACGGGCAAAGTGTTCATTTGCCGTTCAAGCAAACTTGGAAGTTTCATTAAAAACGCGGGGAATCTTTTTTTACTTAAAATCAACTTAGGAATGTTACTGCGAGTTATGTTATGTTCATGTTCGTTTTGTTCATTAGTAATCTTGATTATTTGAATTTGGCAAATAGATAACAATTAATATATATTCAGCGAGCCTGAATCGGATGTTGTAATGTTTACACATTACACAGTTTTTGTTAAACCCTATTTTCATAATAGACGGTTCCTTATAAATCTGAAAATGCTACAGCAACCTCTATCATTAAGTGACGCAAGTTCAATTTTATAAGTACTACTTTTGAAATATTTATGTATGATGATGTTCCTGATGTATTTATTAAGCTATCACTGAAGTTAAATTCATCAATTCGTTGGAGACATCGTCAAAATATACGAAGAATATCAGCAATTAATATTTGGTCTTGTTGTAAGAATGCGGATGACGCCATCAAAATCAAAGGCTTTAGTTAAGACTCGAACATCAACAAGGTTTTTTCGAGGGGTATTTACGACGCGGCGAAGCAGTCAGTCAAAGTAATTGTTATAAAGTTGGATAGGTGGCACATCGAAGTTACGAATATCAGTTTAGCTGGTGTTATCATTTTCGGGGAACTTAGATAAAACACGCCTTCTTTGTGACGTCACCGTAGAACTTTGACACACTCTAATTGTACATGATGGCAAAGCAGCTTCATAAATGCAGCATTTAGGACGAAACAAATAATATAAACAAGCACCCAAGTTTATTAAATATAAAACAATTTGTTTAACCAGAAACTTTTTTAGCTAAAATAAACAAATACAATTTAAATGTATTAATAGATCGTTAAGTACTTTTTGTTTCAGTTATTCATACAGTGTAGATGGGGCGGGGCTTAAAATGGAAGCAAATGACCGTTACTTTTCCATATGATTACATGATTAACATTTTCCTGGTCGTGATAATCTGTGAAAATGCTAGCTGGCTGGTAAAATACCTGGAGTTGCATGAAGCTGAAACGGAAAATGTGTCAAATTTAATGACGTACTTCCAAAACAATTTAATTTGTTACTATCATGTAAAGTAACAAATCCTAGAGTAAGCTCTTCACGTGCACATAAAGAACAAGTGTGTAACGACCAAAACTTTCGTTATTGAATGTCGATGTTATCATTGAAAACAATTTTGTTGCAGGAAAACCAATAGAATGGAACATAGCAACATTACTAAGTATTGTCAAATGTAATCTGTCATTTTTTCGCACTTAAATGACCATGCAGTTAACTAAACACATAAACAAAACATTATACCAAAGGATGTCGCGACTTAGAAGCCGTATATACCGTTAACATGGACGTTTCTGATTGGTCATACACAAATAATGACAACCAACCAATAAAATCGCAGAGGAAGTTACTAGCACACTGTATATACACACAACGCATTCAGTACGTACGTAGCCTACTTAATTAGACACGATGCGCAACCGGATGTGACGTAACAGATTGAAAAATTGAACTTTTACGAATTTTACCGAGACGTATTCCCTCTTTAAAATTAAGCTTTATGCTATAACCGTGGTACAGTATGTACAATCAGTACGGCCAGTACTGTGCCATTATTATTATTATTATCTGCATGGCCATTTAACTAACCTTTCTGGGTTTAATGATTGACAGCTTGTTTTAACCAATCACCGCACGAATGTGCCTACCAACAACATCTGCGTAACTAAGTGGGGAAAACATCCCACGCGGTACTGGTACAGCTAGCTAACGGCGCGCACTCATGTAGTCAATGCAACTTACTGTACAAAACAAATTTCTGCACACACAGACTGAGTGACGGCAAAATGGTGAACAAAAATTGCGCTTACGGACCCGTTACGGGCGTTGTAAATCTGATTGCTGCCCCCAGTTCAATTAGCAAACTGAATTATGTTGATCCTTTTTGCTAAAAACTCTAAAGATCAGGAGAAGTGCCATAAATAAATCAAAGCTTCCGGCAGACCTCGCGAACATCTAAATGTCAACGCATTGGTAAAGCACGATTGCGGATTTGAGGTTTGTTTTCTCCACATAGTTACCGCGTTGCTATGGTGGGCGTAGCCTATTTGGAAACCTGGAAAGGTTAATCGCGAAAAGGATATACATATCAGCCTACTACCGTCGAAAATGCTCCATTGTGGCAGTTTTTATTTTATTAGTTTTGTTGCAACAGATTAACAGGGATAAATCATTGGTGAAAACCTGATACTGATTAGGATACAGTGTTGAAATTGAAATTATTCCTCCTTAAAATGACCCCATTCATTCTTAAAATTGACATGAAATCCTGGTCATTTTGACCTGAAAAAATTATTATTTTTGACTGCTGGATTTCCTGGTTAAAATAATTAGGACTATGTAGGTTAATATAGTACATGTTTCCTGTTTGAAATTTAACATTTTCCTGTGTTTTCAGGTTTTGGAGGGTACGAACAGAACTTTGATACAAAATATTGTCCCTTCTTTTATCCACGTTCACATGCCATGGTCTCACATGTCGAAAAAAGATATAAAAATCATTTTTAAAGATTAATGCGGATGCAATGTTTTCTTCAAAAATACCTTTAACATTCAAAAATAAAAGTTACGCTAAACAGCTAAATTCAAATGAAAATATTTAGAAGTACATTACAACGTAGGAGCTCAACTGCAACATTCTCCCTTGCCGAATAAACAGATGAACGGAAATCAAACGCATTTCCAAATAAGGGTAAAAATGTCTCAAGGGCATTTTTTGATATTCGAAAGGAAGACACTCCAACTTGAAACTTAATAATTTTTTTATAAATTTAAGTCAAATAGATTTGAGAAACGAGAGTCAGATCTATCTATCAAATCTATCAGTCTTTTTTTTTTTTGTGTGGAATATAAGTAGAAGCATTTATTCATCTAAAATATTTCTACCATTATGGCCTCAATTCAATTTTGGAACCCCAATAAATTGATAAAAATTGCCTCTGTCTGACAGTTAGAAAGAGAAAATAAAACAGAAAAGTGAGTGAAAAGCATTAATTTCTTGTCTTTGAAATACATAAATAAAACTCTCAATTAAACTATCCTTACATGGCCTCCATTATTTGTTTGTTCAATGAGAGCTTAACGGCACCACGACAGCGAGGGTCAAATTGTGCCTGAGAAATTAAATCATTCCAGAGGTAAGAAGAAAAGAAAATAGGAGTCTGAGAAGATTACGGGGACTAATAGGAAGGAAGCTGGGATCGAGAGAGGAAATGCAGGGGTGCAAAGAGGGGGTGAAAGTTGGTGGAGGGGGGACTAAATATGGTTGTGGGGGTGGGGTAGGAAGACTAAATATGGTTGTGGGGTGGGGTAGGAAGACTAAAAATGGTTGTGGGGGGAGGTAGGAAGACTAAATATGGTTGTGGGGGCGGGGTAGGAAGACTAAATATGGCTGTAGAGAAAGGCACGATGAAGGAAGATCATTCTATACGGGGGCAGGGGCTGTGAAGAGCTCGGTTATGGAGTTGTGAGGGGTGAGGGAAGCTCTGGGGAAATTGTACAGGGGCAGGTAAGGAGGACGTGATGGACTGTGAGAAGCAATGGCGATTGTTGCAGAGGGGTGGAGGGGAACCAGTAAGGAGGTGGGAGTGAGTGAATTAGGTGTGACCTATTCTAAGGCGGGTAATGTGGACGTTGTCGATACGGGAGAGATTGTGGATGTTGGATTTGGTCGGGATGGTGTTGGATGTCGCGGAGTTTGTTATTAATTTGGGAGTCCCGTGAGGCTTGCCAGCGGTCACGAAGAAGGGAAGCGATGAGCGGTTTGATGTCAGAAAGGGTTTTGGGAAAAGGGTGTAGGGGGGAGGTTGAGGGAATGCTTCGCGGCTCAATCAGCTCTGTCATTGCCCTTGATGCCAACATGGCTGGGTATCCAGAAGAAAAGACTACTCTTTCTGCAGAGGGGGCCTGCAGAGGGGGTGGGGAGGAGTTTACGGAGAAGGTGTCGCCTTTCTTGAAGCCATCAGAATAGATGGAGATGTAGTTTGAGAGTTGGTCTTTGATTTGGTTGTGGAGGTTGATAAAGAGGTTGGAGTGGGTTTGGGTTTTGTGATGAGTGAAGCGGCCCAGGTAGATGGAAGAAAAAGGGGTAGCCCAGGGACGAAAAGTGGGCAAGGAAAGAGAAGGTGCCAAGAGTGGCGGGGTTGATGAAGAGATGGAGGTCGGGTTTTGATGTATAAGCGGAAGAAAGGGAATAGGGTTTAGTCCTATCGAAGAGAGTGGAGAAATTGGGGGTACCTAATGAGGTTGTATAAAGGGTTTAGGTGTTGGTGTGGGCTCTAAAAGCGTATGAAAGGCTAAGCTTTCTACACCTTAGCAGAAAGTGGGGTTCGCTGGATTCAACGTGAAAGCAGGTGGTGTGGGGGGGAGGGTGGCTGTTAGCACCCAGGAAAATTCCGGGGCCTTCATTTTAGATGGTCTTGATGTGGTTGAGGCAAGAGTTGTGAGCAGCACAGTTGGCAATATCGCCATAGTCGAGCTTGGCACGTATGGTGAGCCTGAAGATTTTAAGGAGAGCGTGGGGGATCGCACCCCAAGTAGTGTTGAAGAGGAGGCGGAAATGTTGAGGGAGCTGTTGAATTTCTGTTTCAGATTGGTGGTGTGTTGCTTGTATGAGAGCTTGGAGTCTAGGGTTAAACCCAGGAACTTAGTGTGGCTAACGTTAGGGATGCGATTGCCATTGCGCACGAGGTTCGGGTTGGAGTGGAGGTTGTTGAAATGACAGAAGTGCATGCAGACGGTCTTGTCTTTGGAGAATATAAAACCGTTATTGTTGCACCAGTCTTGCAGCCGGTTGAGGCTAAGTTGGAGTCAATTTTCGACAAGAGAAAAGCTAAGGGAGGAGTAGAAGATGGTGAAGTTGTCCAAGTAGAGGGCACGTCTGATGTTGGGGCCAAGGTTGTCCGAGATGTTGTTAATGCGTAGGTTGAAAAGAGTAGGGTAGAGGATGGTGGCTTGGGGACGCCCTCTTATTGGGGGTGGCGGTTGGAGATGGTGTGGCCAATACAAACTTCGAACTGCTTGGGTGAGAGGAAGTTTTGAATAAAGAAGGGGAGGTGGCTTCTAAGGCCGATGGTGTGTAGCTTGCAGGTAATGCTATATTTCTAAGTAGTGTTGAAAGCTTTCTCGAGGTCGAAAAAGATGGCAATGAGGTGTTCGTTTTTTGCAAAGGATTCCCGGAGAGCGGTGTCGAGCGTGATTAAGTGGTCCAGGGTAATGCGACGTATCCGGAAGCCGCTTTGGTGAAGGGAGAAGATTCTCTTGGTCTCAGGAACCAGTTTAGTCTCTGCTTAATGATCCTTTCCATAACTGAGCAGATGAGGGCGATGGGCGGTAGCTGGAGGGATCTGTGCTGTCCTTCCCAGGTTTGGGAATGGGGGAATGATAGCTGTCCGCCAGTTAGGGGGGAAGTGTATGGACCAAATGTGGTTCGGGTGGTGAGTAGGGTTGCGGTGGCCTTGTTAGAGAGGTGTTTCAGGAACTTGTAGGGGATGTAATCTGGCCCTAGGAGGTACAGCCAGCATCGTAGATGGCTTGCTTTAATTCAGATAGGGTGAGAGGCGTGTTGTAGCTCTCGGTGTTGGAGGGGAATGTAATACTCCGGCTTTCATCGCGAGCTTTTTTGGCTTTGAAAGCATTAGGGTAGTTGGCTGATGATTAGATGTTGCTGAAAGAGGCGGCGAGGCAGTTAGCGATTTCCCTTTTCCCGGTGATAAGATCCTGCCGTGGAAGCTATTAACCAAACTCCAAATCTTCTTAGTGGCGGTGTTGGTGGTGAGAGAAGAGATGAAGTTGTTCCAAGTGTTGGTTTTACTGTCCCTGATAGTGTGTCTGGCTTTGGCACGGCTGATGCGAAAGAGATTGAGGTTGTGGGTGGTCGGGTTTGTTTTGAAGTTCCTGAGGGCTTTTTTCCTGTTCTTGATGGCGGTTTTGCAGTCTATCTTTGAAGCAGGGATTTGGGAGGGGTAGGTGATTTGGGGAATGGAGCAGGTAGCAATGTTGATAAGGATGCTACTGAATGTTGATAGGGATCCTCACCCACGAGGAGATGGAAGGTGAGAGTTGCAGATGGTTTCGAAAAGGGACCAGTTGGCTTTTTTAAGCTTCTAGTTGGGAGTGTAGTCTGGTGGGGATTTTAAGGTTGGATTGAATAGGGAGAGGGTAATGGTCACTACCACAGAGGTCAGTAGTGACCTTCCAGCTAAAATCAAGGAGGAGGTTGGGGGAACAGATAGACAGGTCAATACAGGTGAGGGAGCATATGGCAGGGTGAAGGGAGGTCGGGAGTTAGTGTTGGACAAGGAGAGGCTGTGCTGTCGAAGAATTTTTTCGACAAGCTTGCATCTGGGGGTGGTTGTATTGGAGCCGCACAGGGAGTTGTGGGCGTTGAACTCACCAAGGATGAACGGGGAGGGGAGCTAAGAGATGAGGTTTAAGGCTGGTTGGCGTTGGGGAGATAGATATTTCAAAGAGTGAAGGTTTTGTGCAGGGAGATACAGATGATCTGTGTTCACATGAATAGGGCTGTGTGGGATATCGTATCTAACGAGAATGCTTGACGCCCCCACAGGCCCTGTCAGCGTTCTCTTGATGTTTATGGTAGCAAGAGAAAGTATTGAGGGAATAATGGTCAGTGGTTTTCAAGATGGTTTTTGTCAACTTGTTAGAAGACGACCGGGTTGAAAGTGGTAGCCAGAAGGTCAATTTCCGAATTGGCATTAAGGCCCCTGATGTTCCATAGTATAATGTTGTGAGTGTTATAGTAATTGTTTCTGTTGTACGCCATAAGGAGGCAGGGGTTATATGAAGGAAAATATGTTGTGTCTGGGTTGGCTTGTTTTTTCTTTGAATCTGTCTGTTTCTTTGGAGCGCTTGTTTTAAAAATTGGACAAGGAGTCTGTTTGGTGGGGCTCAGTGATTGAACAATCCATGTTCTCTTCAGTATCACATACATGTGGGTTTGGATGGTGGGCTGTTTGTTGATTTGAGTTTGATGGCATTCCAGGTGTTGTGGTAGGGGGGGGGGACTGCAGGGGTATAAGAAAAGGAATGACGTTTGGAGAGCGAGGTGGTGGTGGAGGTGCAGTTGGTGGTGGTTTATGTAATGGGTGTGGTTGGGTTGTTGGCAAAGGTGATGGGCTTAGGACTCGGTAAGAAGAGCCAGATGAGCTCGGTTTTGGCATGCGAGTCAGTTCTAGTTGTGCTAAGGGGGCGGTATTGGTGTTTGGGGAGACTGCTCGAGTAGGAAAGTTTGGTGTGGAGGGAAGGTTTGGTGTGGAGGCAAGTGAAGATTGCTTTCTGGCCTACGGGTAAGTGGTGCTGGGATTAAGGGTTTTCAATTTTGTTATCTGTTTTTATTGAAGTCAGGTGGGGCAGTCTTTTGAGGAAGGATGGTTGGCTAGGCGAGTACCATCGCAATTGGTCCAGTGTGGGGTGTTGGTGCATGAGGTGTTGTCATGGTCCGGGGGCTCCACAGTTGCCACAGCGCGCTTGACTGTGGCAGAAGTTTTTCCCATGGCCATACATCTGGCACTCATGACAACGGAGAGGGTTGGGAATGTAGGGGCGACTTGACTGGCAAGTTCTTCAACAGGGTCTTCATTGGTCAAGTAGGCAAGGTCTCTGATTCTGATGACGTCTTTGCTGCTGGAGTTCAGGAAATGGTGGGGAGTCACTGTTACGTCGATACCAGTAGGTTTTTGTTTTTTTTGGTGGTGAGGAGGGTGGTGGCTTGAGTGTCCCTGGAGCAGTGCACAAGGACATTGCCAGATCTGAGGGTAGAAACCTTGGGAAGGGTACTGACAAGGCCGTAGAGTGCCTTGTTTATAAGGAAGGGGTAAACTCACTTGAAACTGTCTGGTTTGTTGGTGGCCTGAATGATTAGTTTGGGGACTGGGGCCGAGAAATGGTCAATGGATGTAGCAGGTAGGTCACGGGGAGGGAAGGGAGAGTCAAGGTAGAAGCATTTGGTCATGTTGCAAAAAATTACCAAGGGCCGGGAGACCCGAGGAAACTAGAAAATAAAGTGGCAGAACTACTATACAAGAACCACTGTACAAGAACCGAAAAGGGCGTGAAGGCCTGGTCGCAATGGGAGGGGGAAAATCAAAAGGAACCTGCATCCGCAAAAAGAAATCCAGGAAAATCACGGTGCAAAAGTTTAGGTGGAAAAGTGCTTGGTAGAGTATAATCAGAATGGAAAGTTTGAGAGAACAGAAAGGAAGTACAAACAAGCTAAATCATGAAATTCAATCCAAAACCCTATAGCATGTACAAACAAGCTAAATCATGAAATTCAAACCAAAAAGCCAAAACACATACAAAGCTAAATTATCAAATTCAAATCAAAACATATACAAAGCTAAATTATCAAATTCAAACCCAAAAGCCAAAACACGTACAAACAAGCTAAATCATCAAATTCAAACCAAAACACAAACAAGCTAAATCATCAAATTCAAACCAAAAAGCCAAAACACCGTACAAACAAGCTAAATCATCAAATTCAAACCAAAAAGCCAAAACACGTACAAACAAGCTAAATCATCAAATTCAAACCAAAAAGCCAAAACACATACAAAGCTAAGTTATCAAATTCAAACCAAAACACGTACAAACAAGCTAAATCATCAAATTCAAACCAAAAAGCCAAAACATATACAAAGCTAAGTTATCAAATTCAAACCAAAAAGCCAAAACACGTACAAACAAGCTAAATCATCAAATTCAAACCAAAAAGCCAAAACACGTACAAACAAGCTAAATCATCAAATTCAAACCAAAAACCAAAACACATACAAAGCTAAATTATCAAATTCAAACCCAAAAGCCAAAACACGTACAAACAAGCTAAATCATCAAATTCAAAACCAAAACACATACAAAGCTAAGTTATCAATTCAAACCAAAAAGCCAAAACACCGTACAAACAAGCTAAATCATCAAATTCAAACCAAAAAGCCAAAACACGTACAAGCTAAATCATCAAATTCAAACCAAAAAGCCAAAACACATACAAAGCTAAGTTATCAAATTCAAACCAAAAAAGCCAAAACACGTACAAACAAGCTAAATCATCAAATTCAAACCAAAAAGCCAAAACACATACAAACAAGCTAAATCATCAAATTCAAACCAAAAAGCCAAAACACGTACAAAGCTAAGTTATCAAATTCAAACCAAAAGCAAAACACGTACAAACAAGCTAAATCATCAAATTCAAACCAAAAGCCAAAACACATACAAAGCTAAGTTATCAAATTCAAACCAAAAAGCCAAAACACGTACAAACAAGCTAAATCATCAAATTCAAACCAAAAACCCAAAACACATGCAAACAAGCTAAATCATCAAATTCAAACCAAAAAGCCATAACACATACAAACAAGTTAAATTATCAAATTCAAACCAAAAAGCCAAAATTAAGATTGCTTTCTGGTCTACGGGTAAGTGGTGCTGGGATTAAGGGTTTTCAGTTTTGTTATCTGTTTTTATTGAAGTCAGGTGGGGCAGTCTTTTGAGGAAGGATGGTTGGCTGGGCGAGTACCATCGCAATTGGTCCAGTGTGGGGTGTTGGTGCATGAGGTGTTGTCATGGTCCGGGGGCTCCACAGTTGCCACAGCGCGCTTGACTGTGGCAGAAGTTTTTCCCATGGCCATACATCTGGCACTCATGACAACGGAGAGGGTTGGGAATGTAGGGGCGACTTGACTGGCAAGTTCTTCAACAGGGTCTTCATTGGTCAAGTAGGCAAGGTCTCTGATTCTGATGACGTCTTTGCTGCTGGAGTTCAGGAAATAGTGGGGAGTCACTGTTACGTCGATACCAGTAGGTTTTTGTTTTTTTTGGTGGTGAGGAGGATGGTGGCTTGAGTGTCCCTGGAGCATTGCACAAGGACATTGCCAGATCTGAGGGTAGAAAGCTTGGGAAGGGTACTGACAAGGCCGTAGAGTGCCTTGTTTATAAGGAAGGGGTAAACTCACTTGAAACTGTCTGGTTTGTTGGTGGCCTGAATGATTAGTTTGGGGACTGGGGCCGAGAAATGGTCAATGGATGTAGCAGGTAGGTCACAGGGAGGGAAGGGAGAGTCAAGGTAGAAGCATTTGGTAATGTTGCAAAAAATTACCAAGGGCCGGGAGACCCGAGGAAACTAGAAAATAAAGTGGCAGAACTACTATACAAGAACCACTGTACAAGAACCGAAAAGGGCGTGAAGGCCTGGTCCGATGGGAGGGGAAAAATCAAAAGGAACCTGCATCCGCAAAAAGAAATCCAGGAAAATCACGGTGCAAAAGTTTAGGTGGAAAAGTGCTTGGTAGAGTATAATCAGAATGGAAAGTTTGAGAGAACAGAAAGGAAGTACAAACAAGCTAAATCATGAAATTCAATCCAAAACCCTATAGCATGTACAAACAAGCTAAATCATGAAATTCAAACCAAAAAGCCAAAACACATACAAAGCTAAATTATCAAATTCAAATCAAAACATATACAAAGCTAAATTATCAAATTCAAACCCAAAAGCCAAAACACGTACAAACAAGCTAAATCATCAAATTCAAACCAAAACACAAACAAGCTAAATCATCAAATTCAAACCAAAAGCCAAAACACCGTACAAAACAAGCTAAATCATCAAATTCAAACCAAAAAGCCAAAACACGTACAAACAAGCTAAATCATCAAATTCAAACCAAAAAGCCAAAACACATACAAAGCTAAGTTATCAAATTCAAACCAAAACACGTACAAACAAGCTAAATCATCAAATTCAAACCAAAAAGCCAAAACATATACAAAGCTAAGTTATCAAATTCAAACCAAAAAGCCAAAACACGTACAAACAAGCTAAATCATCAAATTCAAACCAAAAAGCCAAAACACGTACAAACAAGCTAAATCATCAAATTCAAACCAAAAAACCAAAACACATACAAAGCTAAATTATCAAATTCAAACCCAAAAGCCAAAACACGTACAAACAAGCTAAATCATCAAATTCAAACCAAAACACATACAAAGCTAAGTTATCGAATTCAAACCAAAAAGCCAAAACACCGTACAAACAAGCTAAATCATCAAATTCAAACCAAAAAGCCAAAACACGTACAAGCTAAATCATCAAATTCAAACCAAAAAGCCAAAACACATACAAAGCTAAGTTATCAAATTCAAACCAAAAAGCCAAAACACGTACAAACAAGCTAAATCATCAAATTCAAACCAAAAAGCCAAAACACATACAAACAAGCTAAATCATCAAATTCAAACCAAAAAGCCAAAACACGTACAAAGCTAAGTTATCAAATTCAAACCAAAAAGCAAAAACACGTACAAACAAGCTAAATCATCAAATTCAAACCAAAAAGCCAAAACACATACAAAGCTAAGTTATCAAATTCAAACCAAAAAGCCAAAACACGTACAAACAAGCTAAATCATCAAATTCAAACCAAAAACCCAAAACACATGCAAACAAGCTAAATCATCAAATTCAAACCAAAAAGCCATAACACATACAAACAAGCTAAATTATCAAATTCAAACCAAAAAGCCAAAACACATACAAAGCTAAGTTATCAAATTCAAACCAAAAAGCCAAAACACGTACAAACAAGCTAAATCATCAAATTCAAACCAAAAACCCAAAACACATGCAAACAAGCTAAATCATCAAATTCAAACCAAAAAGCCATAACACATACAAACAAGCTAAATTATCAAATTCAAACCAAAAAGCCAAAACTAATATTTCTGTAGACAAACAAGTCACAAACAGCAACAAGACAAATTTAATAACAGCCAATTGTTTTTATTTTTTGCCACCTTATTAAGTCTCAAATAGCCATTTTTTCCTTCAAATTTGGCTTCCGAAATGCTAATATACCACACTGCTAAGGCTCAAAACCACCCTACTAATATATATACCATAAAAGTTTTTTTTTTCTTTCACTTTTAGGCATATGCCAGGGAGAGCACACGTAAGTCACAACGACTTGTTTTCAGGGTGTACCCAATGAATTTGTCAGGATGGAAAGTGGATGTGCACTGCTCTTTTCAGGAAGTGTTCAGAGAACCACGCAGGGGGTGAAACTACTACCATAAGGACTGACAGCTTTATGTCCCCTCTGAAGGACAGTGAGCACCACCCACACCATTGGCTACTTTTCACAAAGGTCGGATGGGGGAGAAAAGGTGTGATGCAGAAGACAAACTTCTGAGCTTGATGTCAGCGTATATCATTCTGCATATGCGGAAAAATCACTAGCTAAATCACCGTTGGACTCGAATCTGGGACCTCCAGCATCTGTCGTATGCTCAACCAACTGAGCTACCTGCCTCCCTTCTATGTGTATCAGCATCACATCCTCAACTTGATTTTCAAAACTCTGACTTTGCCCTAGCTTTTCGGAAATGATACAAAATATATAGAAGCTGCATATGCGACAGTTTCAACCAACCAAAAAAACTCTGCTAAGCAGCTGTGTTTCCAGAAAAAACTAAGTGCAGGACTTCAATCAGTGGTGCACAGCTAGATCTTTAGCTCGAGCTATCTCTACTGTGCACAATGTTATTGACATACAGCAATAATTCCCCCTCTAAGAAAAAGGGGATAAATTAGAAACTGAGGATTAGAATATTTCAAAAAAATACCACTAAAATATGTAGTAAACACTGAGTTGTTCCAATAGTTGTCAACAATTGTAAATTAGTAGATATAACACACAGACATTATTTCTTAGGTCAGTACTTGCTTCAACATGTTCGTTTTGACACAATATTTAATATATAGACAAAATATAGAAAAAATAGACAAAAGAAGTTTTCATTTCACTAATAATATTTTATTGTTCCGTACAGACTATCCAAGTTCATTGCGATTTTGAAAAAAAAAGTCAATAAAAGTAACTTTCCCCATTTTCTGTAATATCTCTGACCTTGCATACTAAGATGGGATTTAATGGAAAATGTTCCCCTCCACAATCCTAACATCATAACCTGCACTAATCTCCAGCAGGCTGCAACCCATCAGTATAAATTTGACTATCCAAAATTGAGGGATACATTTTTTTGTGCCAATTTTGAATAACTGTTCTAATCGCTTACGCCTTTGCACTTTCTTTTGAGCTTATTCCTAACTTTAATTCCACTTAATCACTGGAGCACTTCTAAATTTTAAATATATGTGAAAATATTCATAATGAGATCAATTTTAGAAAAAAAGATCAGCATTCCATTTAACAATAGAACAAGAACAAGCTTGGGTAAAGTTATGATGAAATCAAAGTAAGTTACGAAAAAAGTGCAAGTAATGTCCTGGGCAAATATGTACCACACTTTAAGCAATGGTGTAATTGAAATTATGAATCTTCGTATTCGATACATCAGTTGAGAAATATTAATACATGTAAATTCCACAAACACCAGAATAATACAACTTCACTCTTCTAAAGTGCTCTTTTAAGTTCATAATAATTATTCATAATTCATATTTTCTATCTTAATTTCATTAAAAATCAAACCTGTTTATTGCCAAACTTTCTACATGCTACATTGTAAATACTTCTGCTCTTTTCCTGTGATATAACATACAAATGACCACTGTAATACTTCTGAATCCAGATCCCTATAGAACTAATAGGGACCAGATATGAAATAATATGTGTACAACCTTGCTTTGTATAATGGAGGCCTATACTGAACAGAGTCATGATTCAACCCTTCAATGAAGTAGAAATGTGAAGTTAGTATTAGTAAGTCTCGCCTGCCATATATTTTTGATTTTCTCATTTTACAATTAGTAACAATGCATGTTTTTACAAGTAACATTGATTAGAAAAAGTGTCCCACACCCACTTTAATTTAAGAGATATCATAGATACAAATATTTTCATTGTTATGCAAATAAGCATATTAGTATGCACACACAACCCCCTAATCATGCTCAACTGAGCAGTACCAATGCCATCTACCAATGTACCAAGTTAATATCCCAGGATAAATATTTTTCATGAAAGTTTATTCTTATGCAAATAACCGAATTAATAGGCACACTACAACTCACCATTAAGTGTGACAATGCTCTTCAAGTACAATTATTGGTGCAAACAAAATCCCCACATCCACTTTAATTCAAGAGATATCATAGGTACAAATATTTTCATTGTTATGCAAATAAGCATATTAGTATGCACACACAACCCCCCAATCATGCTCAATTAAACAGTACCCATGTCCTCTAACCCTGCGCCAAGTTACATGAATGTGCATTATTCATAACTTAAGTTATGAGCTCATGTTAAACATTTGTGGACGCCGACACCGACAACGCCAGGATGATCCCTATGTCTCTTCATCCTGCTTCGCAGAAGAGACAAAAAGTAGAAATAACAATTTCCATGTTGTAAATACTCATTAACTTAATTCAAATTGGTGGGGTTGAAAAACAATTTCCTATGACTTCCTAGCCAGGAGTCTTTAACCTTTATGTAGGGTATATTTTATGACAAATCACAGTGAAAAATAGTAGAAGTATACACAAAACAACGTTGACCATTTCAATATAAGCCAAGGACTTTTTAACCGGGAGATAATTGGTTTGTGGCATCCACAGGCATCACTAACATCCAACAAGTGGGGCCCCACCTGCAAGATTGGGGGACATTAATAACATTAGTTTTACTACTGGTACTATGAAACAATGGAACCTAAAGATCTTGTTTCCTATTCAGAAATATATGCTCTTCCTAAAGTGTAATGAAATAACAATTTGCTGTATCTTTAGTCCTTTATCTTGGTATGTCTAAAGCTAGCGTTCATGCACAAATGTTCTCCTTTTACCCAGAAAAGCACCAAGTCTTATGCAAAATATTCATACTGCTCACCATCTGTATACATCATTCTTGGAAAAATTGTGTAAAATCAGCATTTTATAAAAACTAATATCTTACCTACTCTTGACAATGATTAACTTTTACTTTTCAGTAATGTTTCTCAACAAAACTTTAAATGTGGAAATAAACAAAATAAAGAACCTTCAATTGCCCCATCATGATAGATTTTAATGGCTTACCGTCATCAAGCCAGAGTTGTTTTACTTGCCTTTTGATGGGAACACCATACCCTGAGGACTAAACCCCATCTAAGCAATCCATTCATGTAAAAATGTGGCAAACTGACAATTTCTCTGATATCCTCAGAGGTATTTACTTGAAACGAATGACAAGGTAAATCCGATAATATCCCTTGGCAAGTATATTTTACCATCATGATGACACAATTTTTAATAATATAAAAAAAACTTCTCAGGGATGAAAGTTCAGGTGGAATTTTGGTAAATATGGATATTGCTGATATCACACAGACTTTCTGGACGTCAGTACTCGCATGATTGAACCAATTCCTGCAACTGCATAGACCTGAAAAAGGAATAAAGAACATTTTTGAAAGGTGTTTAGAAATCAAGTACATTGAAGACCCATAAAGGTCTACAAACATCAAGGGTTGATTGGCCTATTAAAAGTTTTACATTTTGGGAACAACAATCTATGAACTTCACCACGTGATGCTACTTCATGTAGTATGCCTCCACATGCGTTTCCGGTCGGTTAAAAATGTCATTGTATTTAAACTTGATATTTAAACATACTATGAGCACTTTTCAGCCCTGTTAAAAATTTTACTGAAAAAATATGTTAAAACTTAAAATGTACAGCTGTCCTTGCAACATCAAGATAATTCGCTGCTGTAGTATTTACTAACACTTTTAAAGCAACCAGAAAGTCGTACTTCTTAGACAGATTTATGACTCCATGTGCTTTTTCAGGGACAGCGTTGATTATTTAAAGGTTTTCCTAATGAAAGTGTGATTGAGTTGGAAAATAACGTCCTGTTTGTACCGATCTTTAGGCATCTGCTGATATGGTCCTGGTTTTCCTCACTGCAGTAAACTTCAGTTAGGAAAAAGTGATCATTTATTAAACCCACAAAAATTCTACAGTATTCATTCTCCACAAATTTATTTGGAGGTGCATATATCATTTTTCTGAATAACTATTTCTGTTAGAGTAATCAGATATAAATTTAAAAAAAAAACTGATTTTATGCATTTTGTTTTAGCTCTAGGAAAATAACATGTATTCAAGTAATACTATACTAGGCATATACTATACAAGGGCTTAACGGCACCACAACAACGAGGGTCAAATTGTGCCTGAGAGGTTAGATCATTCTAAAGGTAGGAAGGAAAGAAAACGGGGAGAATAAGAGAAATACAAGAAGTAAAAGTCAGGAAGCTGGGATCGAGAGAGGAGATGCATGGGTGAAAAGAAAAGAAAAGAAAATGTAGAGAGAAGGATGGGGAGGGGAGGGGGGGGGGGGTGGAAGAGGACTAAATATGGTTGTAGAGGGAAGCAAGATGAAGGAATGAGATACTTTTATCCGGAGGGTTTTTCTGGAAGAACGCGACAATTGAGTTGTAGTGAGCAAAGGAAGCTCTTAGAAGGTTATACAGGGGGAAAGCAAGGTGAATGTGATGGATTGTGAGGGTGCAATGGCAATTGTTGCAGAGGGGTTGGGGTGAGCTAATAAGGAGGTGGGAGTAAGTGAGGTGGGTGTGACCTATTGTAAGACAGGTAATATGAATGTTGTCGACACGAGAGAGGTTGTTTGGTGTGTATGATTGGAATGGTGGGCTGGATAACGTGGAGTTTGTTATCTATTTAGGAGTCCCATGAGGTTTGCCAGTGGTCACGAACAAGAAAAGCGATAAGCGATATCATGCCAGAAAGGGTTTCGAGAAATGGGGTAGGGGAGAGGTTGAGGGCAAGCTTAGTGGCTGCATCAGCCCTGTCATTGCCAAGGATGCCAACATGGCTGGGTTTTCGGGAGTATTAGGGAGTCCCATCAGGTTTGCCAGCGGTCACGAACAAGGGAAGCGATAAGCGGTTTGATGTCAGAAAGGGTTTTCGGAAATGGGGAAGGGGGGAGGTTGAGGGCAAGCTCAGCCCTGTCATTGCCAGGGATGCCAACATGGCTGGGTATCCAGATGAAAAAAAATGTTTTTCCTGCAGAGGGTGGGCGAAAGGAGTTTCCGAAGGTGGAGGTTGGATGTGAAGGTATCTCATTTAAGATTGAGTAAAGAGGTAAGAACAGCCTTGGATTCGGAGAAGATGGCAAAGTGGCTGAGCGGAGAATACTCAATAAAGTTGAGGGCGAGGACGATGCCTTTGCCTCAGCAGAAAAGATGGACGAGTAGTCGGGAAGTCTGCTACTGACGGTGATGTTTTGAATGATGGCAGCAGTAGCTGTCTTGTTGCCTTCCTTGGAGCTATCAGCATAGATGAAAAGCATCTTTATCATTCGAATTTCGTTTGTAAAAACATGGACTTACTATTTGGGACCATGGTAAAAACAATATAACAGCACATTACAGTATCTATTCTTGTTTAACTCAACTTCGAAATTTGAAATAAGAAGTATAAAATAAAAACAATGTTACTCAACCAGTGTATTATCATCGCCCTGATTGAAGGAAACATTGTAAACTTTTTTTTTAATTTTATGAAGTATGTATTCTACAGAGTAACATAACAAAAGATAGGATACATCAAATACAATTCCATTTTTTTTTTAAATAAATTTTTCATCCTTATCACTTCCTTACTATCAAAGTAATAACACAGATTAAGCTTTCCAAATGAGAGGCATGTTCTGGGCCATTTTTTTGTTCTTTTTGCCAACTTACATCGGAGCGTGCCAGTGTGGGAAGAAGGAGCACCATTTTCAATTAGTTATTTCTATGTTTCACAATATTTTTGCACGTTTTAAATGGCCTAAACTTGACTTTTAGATTTAAAACCGTAACGTTAGAATTGTAATATATGAAGTAGCCTAGCCTAGTTGCACAAAAATTTCTTGGTTGAGTATTAATTAGTTTTTGCTATCGCAATATGTATTGAGAGGCATATTTCATGTCGTGGGAAAAGAGATACTACGATATCGCGATAATCAACATGTCATGACAGCACTAGTAAAAGTTGACTTTCGATTTAAACCAAAATGGCTGTTTTGGGCTTTTCAAGATTATGAATAGGAAAAATCTAAAAAACATGATTCAGATATCATTCATTCTAGATCATAACTTGAAAAATCAGAAAATAGTAGATAATGATATGGAAAAATCGAAAAATTGTATAATTTTAATTTGGAGAAATCAGAAAATTGTAGATGACTTGGAAAAATATAAAAATTGTGAAAAACTTGCAGATGACTTAAAAATAGGGCTGTTAACGTTTAATTAAATCATTTAATGATTAATCCCAAGAATTTGCAAGGTTTAGAGATTAATCAAGACAAGGCTCTATCACAAATGCAAATACCTTCACACAAAACTTTGCTAATAGATCAATTTGTGCAACGAGTACGGGTGTTGTTGTTCACTGGTTAAGGACTACCTATCTTTAAGATGGGGAAGTAAATGCTACTCCAGGGTTTACTTAAAATTGAAAACTTGAACTTCATGAATGAATGTAGACCTGGAAAACTGCATAACGTATGATTTGATGAAGTAAATAAAAGTTGATGCCCAAAAGTGCAAAGTTGGCTTCTGTTATAAGCCAGTATCAAGGCTGATTTATTGGACACCAAAGCATGGAACAAGAAGATCCAGGAGGCCACACCTCACTTTTCTAGACATCCTAAAGAGAGACACAGGACTCCACGAAGAGGACATGGAGAGGGCTATGCAGGACAGGAGAACTTGGGTGCTTCCTCCTGCATCCTAAAGAGAATTGCATGATAATGCTAGAGCTTAATGTGTATTAACAGACTAACTAGCATGCCGACACACAAATGGTAAAACTTCAAACGTACATAAAGAATTATCAGTTTGGAGCTTTTATATAAGTTGTTACAAGATATCAATCAGCAATTGGTTGCTGAATGGCACTCCCGAAATTAGAGCAATATAAACAAATATTCTTAAGTAGTTTTTTTCTAAACATTTATATCACATGTGATTGTTTAGCAATTAATCGTTAAATGTTCACATCTCTACTTGAAAAAATCAGAAAATTGTAGATTTTAATATTTCTAGAAATTGAAAAATTGTAAATTACATGATTTTGAAAAATTGTAGATTTTGATTTGGAAAAAATAGAAAAAAAATTCTCTTACTGTACAGTATTCTGAAATATTGTAGAAGATCTTTTTTTAATGGAAAACTGATTTGATTTGGAAAAATTGGAAAATCGTAGATCATGATTCAGAAATATTAGTTTTACTTGGAAATGTCTGTTAAAGTAGCACTAGACTGGCCTACAGACGACACAAGGTCAAAGGTCACTTAAATTATTTATATTTATCTGAAAATTGCCAGAGTATACTATTGTGTGCTAGATAAGCATTCAATTTTTCGAAAGACCCTCTAAAAATACCCCCTCACTTTCGATCTAGTGTTTCTTTAAGTAGATTTAACATCTTTGTCCCTTAGATAATGTCAAGCTAAGCTAAATGTCTTTACCTTTTCATGCCAGGTAAGTAGAATCCCACAAGAAGACTCAGTTGGCTCTTCAAACCCCCTATAGATGTATTTCATTAGCAGATCGAGGTCATTGGTGTCAGAAGCTTTAACTGCTTTTTCAATCTCGCCTACTTTAAAGCTAGTTAGCACTCGAAGAACTAAACTGTATGCCTTCGCCTGTTAAGAGAAAAAATGTTAAGTGTTGGGTTTGATGATCTTTGTCATGAATCTAGGTTGTGAATTCTTGGTTCCACTATGCTAGAGTTGAGAAGAATATGTGGCGATATGATTCAGGTTTTCAAATTCTTATCTGGTAGTGATGCATTGACTTCCTGTAATTCCTTGCATGTTTCAGCTAATCCTCATGTGACATGCGGTAATAATTTGAAGTTGACCAAAGAGTTCCCATGGATTTACCCCGCTTACTGTAGCAGGGATATTTAAGAGTTATACTTACAGTACCTTCCCTGCTATAAATATGCAATCTGGTACAATGACCTGATTCTAACACACCTCTTACCGAACTTCAAACGTATAGTTACCAACCCGGCCCAATACCTCTAACGTCCCTCACTCAACATTCCACCAAGGCCTGAATTAGAGGGGAGTTGGGTCGGGATGCGTGGAAGGTAAGTATAACTCTCGTAAATATTCCTGCTACGGTAAGCAGGGTAAATTTACTTCAAGTTATATCTTACCTTCCATGCTATAAATATGCAATCAGATTTCAACGGAGGATTGGAAGGAAGGGGAGTTCAGGTCTAAGCCCATACAAAAGGCTGGTCCTAATACTCACACTAGTTTTATCCTACTTAAAGAATTAGATTCCCTATCCTCTTAAGGATGAAAAACCTATGAACAGGAATACCAAACAATAGTAAATTACTCCTAATTATAACGAAGGAACAGGGAACAACCTGTTACTAATAACCGAGGTAAAACATCAAATGAACATGGGTTAGTCGACAGAGAACACATGTTAAGAAAAAGGTGTTAGTGAACAGAGTCAAACTATAACCAATGCCTAATACGTCATGGCGAAAACTAACAAGGTTCGCCAGAGGACCGGCGTGGCTTTGTTAAACGTGAGGAAAACAAACTGTCTGTAAAACTTAATGAAACAGAAATTGCCAAAACAACGGCAAAATGTTAATAGTAAAATTAAACAAAACAGAAAGTGCCTGAATAACGGCCAAATTTTGTTAGTAAAATAAAACGAATTAAAACGTGCCTAAACAGCGGCCGTAATTCGTAAGTCAAATTAGTTCAAGAACTTCATAAATTAACGATGAATTCGTTCGTAAGTAAAACGAGAGAATGTGAATAAAAGACAAAGATTTTCACCTCATAAAAGGGACGGTCCTCTACTTGAAAGAACTGCCCTTATAACTCTGCATTGGTAGTCTGGCATGTCCTTCAGATATGCGGAGACCAACGTGGCTGGTGTTTTGCATGCAGCAGCGCGAAGTGTCTCATTGAGGGGAACCAAACCAAAAAGTGCAATTGCTGTAGCTATGCCTCGTACTTGATGTGCCTTAACCAATTGTTCTGTAAACAAAGCTGATTTATTGTACGTGATTGCTTGAACAATCCATCGTGAAATCGTATTACATGAAAGGGTGCAATGCGGATTCTGTAAAGACACACATAAAGATTTTACGTCGTTCCATAAGGGTTGCGTACATTTAATGTAGTACTTGAGACATCCAATGGGGCACCAGGCCCTGTCCTCTGATGTGTCAGAAAACGTAGAGAGCGACGGAAGGAATATTTATTCCGGGAGAAACTCTAAAAGTTTGATTTTTGGCCAAGAAAGCTGGGTGGGGCATGAACCAAACACCTCCAGATTCAAAGCGAATATTCTTTAAGCGAAAGTGCATCTGGCAGAGGCTGCGGAGAGTAAAAAAAAATGTTTTAATCGTCAGTTCTTTAAGCAGACAAGCAAACAGCGCCTCGAATGGAGCACGTGCTAGTGTCTTAAGTACTTGCATGTCCCATGGGGGAGCAAGGTTCCGAACTGAAGGTCTTTGTAAGAACATTCCTTTAAGAGGCTGCACGCCGGTGACGGTCGACCCATCTGGAAAGCCCCGGTGGATAGCTGTCCAAAAAACCCTTGATTGTATTGATGGATTTGTTCAGATTAAACTAACAAAACATGAATCCGCTACATCACCAAGTATGTGGAAAAAGTGATCTACTCTGGCACCAGTCTCAAAACATTTCAAGTCTGGCAGAATACATCCCCAAAGTAGAGGGTCTCCGATTTTGGGATGCCACTTGGCCAGCTTCTTCCTGAAGGCCTTGCGACACCAAGCATTCGAGGATAGAGGCCACACAGTCAAAATGGAATGCTTTTGGATTGTGATGCAGTTTGCTGGAGCCTGGAATTGAGACTAAGTCGTCCCTAACCGAAAGCTCGTACGCGAAACCTGCGATTGAATTGAGCAGCTGAGGGAGCCACAGTTGGCTGGGCCAATTGGGAGCTACCAGATGCAACATGTGACACTGATTGTACGCCACCTTGTCTAGTGCTCTTGGTACTAGCACGAACAAAGTGGGTCCACTTGACGGTGAATGAGTCGACTCTCCAGACTCTCGGGTCGGGGGTCAGAGCGCAGAATGTTGGCAGCTTGTGGTTGTCCATAGACACGAAGATGTCTACGTCTGTGACACTAAAAGTCAAGCAGATCGCGTTGGCCACTTGTGGAAGGAAAGCCTATTTTGTGGGAACTCCCCTCTAGGCGAGATAACAGATCTGCGATCGTGTTCTCCTTGCCTGGCAGGTAGACAGCCTGAAGCCTGGCAGGTAGACAGCCTGAAGGCTGACCGTGTTCGTCATGCACCAAGACAGAAGGGACTTGGCAAGGATCCAGTCTCCTGGATCTCGTGCTTACCTGTCTGTTGATATAAGCCACTACAGTGGTGTTGACGGTGCGTATTAGAAGTCTTGTTCCGTACCAGAGGTAGTTCCAAATTCCAACATATTCATGTGCTCTCCGCACCAAGTGCCTGTCTAAAATCCTGCGACTTGGGACCACACTAAATGTGTTCCCCACCCTGTCTATGACACGTCTATCACTACTGACAGTGAAGGTCTGGCGGATGGGAAAATCGCTCCCTGTGACAGGTGTGAGTGGACGCACAACCACAATATGTGGAGGACCATTGCCTGTGTACAGAGGATGGAAACACTGAGGTCCCTTCTAAACAGGACAAAATGATTCAGTAGGCGGAATTGTAGATCTCGCATGTGAAACCTACACATTTGGACTACGTCTACAAGACTGACTAGGTTTCATAGGAATACCAAGCATGCTCTCGCCGGCGACGCGGACTGCGAGAGGAAAGTGTCAGCTCCTGCCTTCATGGCTAGGATCCATTCCTCTGTAGGTCGTATGCGAACTTGTGTGAAATCCAGAACTGCTCCCAGAAAGGCGGGAGTCTAGGAAGGAAGTTGACTAGACTTCGCGAGGTTGATAACCCATCTTAAGTCCTGAGCCACTAATATGACTATGCTTGTGTGTTCTGCGATGGTGGCTGCATCTTCTGCGACAATACGCCAGTCATCGAGACACATCAAGATTCTGATGCTTTGCTTTCGTAGAAAGGCCGCGAGAACCCTCGTTATCTGGGTGAAGACCCTGGGGGTGGTGGATAGCCCAAAGTTTATTGCCCTGAACATGTACGTACTGCCTCGAATCGGAACGCCAGGAAGCACCTGTGTTCCTCATGCATCTACGAGGTCAACAGAGGTGGCCCACAGGCCCCTTGTTAACTGAGGGAGGATGGAGTGCAGCGTCTCCTCTTGAATTTTAGCACACAAATGAATTTGTTGAGTGGTCTTAAATTAATGATAAGGCGCCACTTGTTCCCCTTCTTGGGGGCCAGGAAAAACGTGGACATTACGGGGTTCCTGGACAGATTCGAGATTGGGTTGATGGCGTTCTTTGCCAGCAGCTCCCTGATCTCTGTCCTTAACAACTTAGCATGAGTGCCCAAGTGAGGCATGGAGGTGGGGTGAAAGACCCCTCCCTGAGCACCCACTTGTCTGTGGTGACCTTTTCCCACGCCTTGGTGAATTTTCCCAGCTGACCCCCGACCTGTCCACCCGTCAGCGTGGTCGTTGGGGGCAGGTCAAAGGCGCTGAAGCTGCCCAATGCCTTCTCCCCACTCTCGTGAGGAAAAGGCACCCGCTTTGCATGCAGAGGAGAAAGAGCGTTGACCAATTTCTGCCATGTGCACTCTGCCGGACCACGAAGTGGACTCCTGGCAAGTGGAAGAAGTTGCGTCGTGCTTCACCGTCGTTGCACGACCGTGGAACTACATAGCTATTGGCTACAAAAACAGGAAGAAAATAGCTCTTGTGAGGCTATATTTTTTGGAGTTTCCTTTCTTACTACTTAACCAAGTAGCCAGACCTGCCAAACTTTAGGATCACCAAACCGTATTCTGGAACTACAAAAGTTGTATTTTTGATAACAAAAAACTGTACTCTTCAAACAAAATGTACTAAACAAAGGTTTACTGTGGCTGAATTTTTTTACCACTGTAAGTTCAGTTTCTTTTATTGTACGAATCTGAATCTGAATCAGTTAAGTCGGCAAAATCAATCCTTCAAGAGGACATGAACGCCAACCAAGCGTAAAAAGTATGAGTAAAAAAAAAGAGTAAAAAAAAAAAAAAAAAAAAAAAAAAAAAAAAAAAAAAAAAAAATAAAATAAATAAATCGTATTCTGGTGCCAAAAAACGCACAATCGTATTCTCAACATTTTCCCGTATTAAATACGGCAAAATCGTACTAGTTGGCAGGTCTGAGTAGCTGTGTAGCTAATGTAGTGGGTCTACTTCCGAGTTTACTGTACGCTGTATGTACAGATACTATAGAGCCATACGGACCTGTTCCCTGAAGCCATAAGGACCTGTTAAGCTTGGATAAGGAGCCGTATGGACAAGTACGGGACGTGCAATGGACCCGTAAAGCCTTGTGGTAATGGACCCGTTCCTACATGAAACTATGGCCCACAGCGGTTGTTATAAGAAGTCACCTACCACTACCTGTCATGGGCCATGGAGAAGGGACCAGGGGGGCATGTAGGACCCCCAACTTTTTCGCAAATCATAATCTGATAAGAAGGATGTAATTTTGTTACAAGCACTGTTGCAAAAGATCATGTCCAACTAAAAACTGACAATGAGAAAAAAAATCAAATAAAATATTCCATCTGGTTAGGGCATAATTATATTTTAAGAAGTGAAGGCTATGAGAACTGAAAACGTGAATGATGTTGGAAAAATATTTGTTTAATTACTATACATCGCTTAACACTCTGAACTAACAAAGTCAACGTACAGTGACCTGGTGACGTAGGAACCCTGCAAAGCAAGCCTTCCCCCCTCCATATTTTTTGTTGGGGCCTTAAGTATCATTTTGGCCACCCAATAAATGAAGGTCTAACAAATTGAATTTGAAGAGTGAAATTCCATGGCAACTTTTCTTCCAGAAATCTTTAATTTTCGGAAAATCTTCAATTCTTGTGAAAGCTCCTTCATTTTCATAGAATTTGCTTCAATTTTCATGAAATTTCCTTCATTTTGGGAAAATTTTAAATAAATTTTCTTCAATTTTCATAAAACGTTTCTTGATTTTCATGAAATTTGCTTCACTTTTTTAGGAAATTTCTTTTATTTTCAGGAACTTGTCTTCAATTTTCTGGAAATCTTCAATTTTCATAAAGTTTCCTTAATTTTCATGGAATTTGGTTCATTTTTCATTTAATTTCCTTCAATTTTGGGAAAGTTTGAAGAAATTTTTAAGAGGTTTTGTTTAATTTTTGCAAATCTCTTTCAATTTTCATAAATTTCCTTCCATTTTCATGAAAATTTGCTTCACTTTTTTTGAGAAATTTCTTTTTTTATTTTCGGGAAACTGCCTTTAATTTTCGAGAACTTGTCTTCAATTTTCATAGAGTTTCCTTTATTTCCATGGAATTTGCTTCAATTTTCGTGAGCTTTCCTTCATTTTTTGGAAAATTTGAAAAAAAATTTGAAAAGTTTTAATTCTTGGCAAATCTCAATCAATTTGCATAATATTTCCTTCCATTTTTGCAAAATTTGCTTCAATTGTCGTGATTTTTTTTTTATTTTGGGGATTTTTTTTTATTTTCGGTATATGTTGCCAAATTTACCAAAATTTGCAAACATTTTAAAAACCCTCCCTTTACAATGATAGTTTTGGAACCGAGATAAGAGATTCACAAACTTTTCAATTGCTGGGACAAAAATTCAATCTGGCAGCCAATGTCAAATATCTTCCTGCCCAGCTGACGTGATCACATGTATTTGTTTTTCCATGTTTCATAACAAAATAAACATTGTAGCAATATCACATCAAAACTATTTTTTTTTGGGGAAAGGGGGTGGAAGGGGGAGTAAGAAAGTAACCAAAGAGACTGATTATTTCCATCTTTCAGATCAGTCGTTTCAAACATGCATGCCCCCCCACTTGAAATATTGCTCCACGGCCCATGCCTTGGCCCCATCGACTCAGTATCGTCAAGACATGGCACCCTAGTATTATGTGGTTTATTTTCAGTTACGTCGGAAAGACGCAACTTAACTCCTTATTATAGATAATTTATAACTTACACCCCACGACCTCTACTTGTGTCCCCACCGACTCAGTAGAGTCGAGCCGTGGTGCCCCAGGGTAAAGAGTCAGTATAAATTAACAAAGTTAAGTTGACCGCCCACTGTTCATTCCCTATCCAGAATACAATCTACCTCAGAAACCCTAGGCCCACCAAGCTATAACCCAAACAATCTCTTTCTCACTGTTGGTCTGCATTGCCATGCTTTGCATTCTAAACACTTTAGAATCTACCATCTGATCATTGTTTTCAGTTTTACTCAGGCTAAATATTCATTGTTTGAGCATTGTTTCAGCCAAGATTCACATTCAATCATTTTCCTTTTTATGCAAGCCAACTGTTTTGCTTCTCTTTGATACCAGAAACCACTTTATCTGATTCTCTTAAGAGTCCAGAAAATTGATTGTTTTGAATTCTTTTCAGCATATAGCTGCATTGTTTATAGACATTCCACTTAAAATTGGAATACAATAAAAAGTTTCAACTATATAAGTCTTTACAGATCTCATCCTAAAACATCCCCACCCCTTCATTTCTGCCCTTCCCCTGTTGCATTAAGTCTAAAATTTGAACAACTTCTTGCAGAAACAGTAACAAAACCACACACCAAATTTAATCAAAATCTAATCATTAGTTATTGAGATATCTGGATGACAGACAAAATCTTGATGACAGATAAACAAACAGACAAACAGAGGAGAAAACATAACCTCCGTTAAACTTCGTTGGTGGAGGTAACGATGAAAATAATAAATAATCACCCCTGCAATTACTCGCAAAAACAAAGCTACGCTTCTGCTTCAGTTCTCGAACCCGGGTTGCTCACATGAACTTCATGCACGCTTACAGCTACACTACACTGCGTATGAATAGATTGTGGGTTTGTTTTAATACTTATATTTCGGTGTGAATAAAAAGGGGGTAGTTGCCTTTGTGTTTTCAATTGAAAATATGTGAAATTCCCATTTCAACTGTATATTTAGTGTGGGGCACTTGTATTGCAATCAGGAACTACAAGTTTTTTTTCCAAAATTGGTTTAAAAAAGGCTTAAGAATCATAATAATTTGCACAAATTTTGGCCCAAAAAAGACATTGAAGATAGAGACAGTCAAAATTTGACAGGAATTAGATGCATTGATGTCTTTGACAATTTCTCGCAGGTTTTCAGGCAAAAGCAGCATCTGGAAGTATGCTAAGAATTTTTTTTATGATGAAATTTGACAAAATTTTACACTTTACCCATTTTCAAAAGAGTTTTCTCAAAAATTATCAATATACTCCCACCTCAAAAATGTTATTTTATTAAAAGAATTAATCAAGTTCTTTAAAATGATACCAAGATCACTGCTGTGGGCCTATTTGATGAAGCAAAATAAAAAATTTAAAAGTGCATGTCCAATCCGTGTCATGTGAGGATTTAAGGGTTAAGTCACTATCCTGGTATACAGTAACTTGTCCACAGAGCAGAGCTTCCAAAAAATATGATTGTCCCGGCAAAGTTTTGGATTGTCACGGGCAGTGAACAAGGGATTTGTTTAACGCTGCCAAATAATGTTAGATGAAATAGATGATTACTGTATGACCTAAAAATGACTTACCTTCACTTCTGCATTGTTGGAATATCCTGGAGCATTCTTTAAAATAGCCTTCAGAGCTTCTTCATTTTTCTTAGTAGAAAGGAGCTCTGTTAAGGGAAACTTAAATGTAAAATCAGATTAGAATTAACATTTAAATAAAATAAAATCAGAATAGAATTAAGATAATTAGAGGTAAAATCAGATTAGAATTAACATAATTAAAGGTAAAATCAGATTAGAATTAACATAAATAAAAGTAAAATTAAATTAGAATTAACATTGAATTAAAAGTGAAATCAGATTAGAATTGACATACTTAAAGGTAAAATCAGATTAGAATTAACATTTAATTAAAGGTAAAATCACATTAGAATTAACATTTGATTAAAAGTAAAATCAGATTAGAATTAACATTTATTCAATTAAAAGTGTTTTGTTAACTACTGTACTAGAGTGTAACCTGAGCTGCATGGAAGTTTAGGAAATTTCGGATGAAAATACACTTCCAAAAATATATTGATGGTAAATTAGTCCATTATTTATTTATCAATTAGTTATGGCAATAAATTTAATAGAGGCTGCAATCAAACAGCTGTTTTAAGTCTAAACTGGCTCTCAAACTAGCTTCAAATTTCCCCTAATTTTGCATCTAGCGAAGAAAGTTTTTTTTTTTTTTTTGGGCAGGGAATGGGTTGTTAACAAATTTGTCTTGCCATTTTTGAGAGTTTCATGACCAGGGATGCGAGAGGTTTGAATTAACAGTCAAAATTCAACAAGATTTGTTTTTCCTATACAGCCTAAGCTGCCTAACACTATAATGACCCCTATGGTCAGATGGTTGCCATTTCAAGTGTGGCCTATAACCCGAGGCAAAAAACAGAAATTCGTATTATAAAACTGTTTTCTCTCATAGTTTGTTATATGTTTTCATGATGATTTATTGAGTAAGCAACAGTCAAATGGTAAATATGTGCTATAAAAATGTCCCCCCATGTAATTGTACGATGAATAGTACATTAAATTGCAAAAGTGGGAAGTATATTAAGTAGTATTTACTACATTGTTATTTCAGTCACGATTTGACATGGAAGATTTTTGACACCCGCCCTTTAGAACCATAGGAAATTTCTAATTAATCCCAACTCAGCTACTATAAGCTACATGAAATCTAGCACGAATCTTCATGCCCTAATCACATAGTGACCTAATTCTCCAAATTAGGGCATGAAAGCATGCCTATTGAAAATCGTGTCTCACACAATAAAGAACCAGAGCCAAAAGGTTTTGTGGTTCCGATGTTTTTTTTCATATGCTGATTGATTTGCAAGTTTTGTATTAACTGTCATGTCATTGCATATCGTGAAACATTTATTCCATGATATTTATTAATAAGCCGCTACCAACATGCAGATTAATCAAATAGAAGTACAGCATGTGCACAATAATCAACAACATTATCATAGGAAGTATGATGCAAAACAGACATACGGTTGCCCATGTATCATATTTAAAAAAAATTACATTATGCCCCGCCTACTCATCAATATGCATGGTATAACCACAAAAAGCAATCAGACACATCCACAGGACTTGGGCTATCTGTGTACTACATATGACTTGAATCCAGTTAATCATTCTTTAGATATCGCATTTACAAACTCTTTTCAGCAAAATCATTTTAAGCCCCACCCACCATGCAAATGAATGAAATTCAATGTTTGTATATCATGAACATGTACACACTAGCTAACTTTATAATTATATCCAATATGAAACAAAACAGACATGTGATTGTTAAAATCTGAGCATTTCAAGATTTTTACATTAAGTCCCGCCTCATTATATGCATGACATCACCACCAAAAACAATAGGGCACATCTACGGACGATGGGCTATATGAGTACCAAATATACATGATATGAATCCACTGTACCGATCTTGAGATATCTTGTTTACGAGCTCAGCGTCACACACACACGCATACACACACACCATTACTTACATGTACATGAGCAGCAATGGAAGATTATGAAAAGAGAAGAAAATGACATAGGGCTAATGTCTGCTAAGGATACTTAACATAAGATGGCAAGATAGAGTGACAAATGAAGAGTTGATGACCAGAGCAAACACAAAACAAATAAGAGATGAAATAAGGAAAAGGAGATGAAAATGGCTTGGGCAGACAAGACCATGGAAATGACTCTAACATAGCATTGACCTGGGCCCCAGAGGAAAAGAAAAAATGTAGACCCCCAAACACAACATGGTGACGAATGGTGGAGAAAGAGAGGACCAAAGCTGGGCAGACTTCCTAAGAACAGACAGAGCAGTAGCAGCTGACAGAGATGGCTAGAGGCATTTTGTGAAGGCCTTATGTGCTCCTTGGGGTGAAGCAGATAGGTGAGGTGCGATGGTGATGGAATTTTTGTTGTATGTCAGCCAAATCTTTCCTTAGCACAGGGTCGTAAGAAAGGTTCCATCACATATTTCCGGGTAAAAAACGGAAAAATTGCACTGATAAATTTAATTTCGGAAATTTTTCTTGAATGTCCTTCATTTTCAGGAAAAATTCTTCAACTTTCAGAAAGTTTCTTAATCTTTTGAAATAATTATCTTACATTTTTGGGAAATATTGCAAAATTTTACCAACATACCTTTCGATTTTATTTCAATAATTATAATTCTACCTTTCAACCAGGAAGGAAGCATCAACTTGCAAGAAGGTGAAATCCTCTCAGGGGAGAGTATTCCTCCTTGTCCCCACGTCCTATGTGTCAGGAATGCACCCCTGCTGAAACTTTGTGTCGGGACAGTCATATATTTTTGTCGGGTAAAAATAACAGCATCTCCCCTCCCACGTCACCCAGTCATTGGACCTTAGTGACCCCCCTGCATGCAAATCCCATGCTTCGCAATAAGACTCGCATATCAAAACCCAATAATCATAAGTAAGAAACTGCAGTTACCTGGTTACGAAAACTAATGTCAATCTACAAGGCCGTAGCTATGACTCATGGGTCCCATGCATGCAAGTCCTACACTTGGCAATAAGACTCGCTTATTAAAATCCAATAATTATACCAAGAACCTTCAGTTCTGAAACCTAATGTCAATCTACAAAGCCGTAGGAGCCCGACTTGGGCATAATGTCCCCCGCCCCCAACAAACAAGAAACAATGTATGGTAAAAAAATGTATTTTGTAAAGCATCTATAAATTCTGTATAAACATAACTGTCAAAACTGTGTTCCCCCTCCCCCCTACACACACACACAAGAAAAAAGTATCTTTTTTGGAGGTATATATAATATGTCATTTGCAGCTTGAACTTCGGGGCTTACGCCCTAATACTATTTCTTTGTCTTTGATACTGTAGGTAATATAGGCCTACCCATTAGTCTATCTTAAAGGAAAAGAAAATATCGTCCCATAAATAGATTCAGAAGTGAACGCCGCCATGCTTGCAGCGTCACTTCCGGTTTTCAATTTGTCCTATTGAAAATTGAAAAATAAAAGTGACATTACCAGTCCGGCGGCGTTCATTTTCATATTGATTAATGAGATGATACCTTTTCTTTAAAACAAAACAAAATCATCAGAGTGATAAAAGAAAAAATATCAAACCATGTTATCTCTTCCTTGAATTTTCTTACAAAAAACCTTATAAAATGCCGGGGGCTTCTCTCCTGCAACTCCCACCAGAATTTAAAACATAAAAAGACCTTTTCCCAAACTTTTGGATTCATTTTCCAATTTATTGTAGTTTAAAAACGCTAAAATTATCATTTGAAAATTAGGGTAAATCGGCAGGACTCCCAAATGGCTTGTCATTACATGTATGTCCCCAACAGGTTTCACTCATGAACCCTACTAGCGCCTCTTTTTGGGCCCTTGGGCCTGATGCTATGTTATTCACGCTTTTCATTCAGACGTTTGCCTCAACAACAGACCTTTTCTTAACAATTATTTTGGGCTCATCTTATGACTAATGTTTTAAAATGACATAAACATTCAAGTACTTACTATAATTGCTATTGTAAATAGTGATTTCACAATATTTTCAAGAACTTTTTTGGTATATATCATTCTTTGGGCTTTATAAATCAAGCTGTAGGCCTACCAGCTGCGCTGAAGACACAAAATTGATCTTCGCAGAAGTCTTAATACTACCGTATGAATAAGAAAGTTTTAGATAATCTAACAAAATGCTGCCAAACAAACCCCATGGAACGATTGGTTAGCTACAAAATTTAGGGGTGGAACCAAAAGTTAGAGGTGGAACCTCTTTTATTCCTATTAACTTTTTAATTGGTCCATCTGTTCGATTACAATTACTGGCACGCGTGTATAGACAGGATTGCCAGTTTGGCCGATTACCCGCCAAATATGGCAAACTAGGCCATTTAAAATATGTTAGGCCGGTAAAAATGACTCAGTATTGATTTTGGCCCATTTTTAATACTTTGGTAAGCTAAACTTATTTTTTTTTATTTTCACTTTTAACTCATTAAAATATTACTCACATATATCTATTTTTAAGCATTTGTGATATACAAAGCAATAAAAGTCCTAATATACAGTCAAATATATATATATATTTTTTTCAATTTGTCTTTTTGAAAACTTTTGTGTGAAGGAGCAAAAGCAAAATGATATTTCTATCTTGTATTTTTCATTGTTTGGTACTGCTTTCGATGATTCAATCCGTAGAAAACTGATTTGGCCGTTGTCTAATTTTCAATCAATATTTGGCTGGTAAACTTATGGCAAACCTGGTGTAGTAAGATATTTTTCAATTATTCTCTGATATGGCCGAATCATACAGGTTCTGATTTCGTGATTCGATTTCATCTGAAATCAGAATTTTAAAACCCGCAGTAGTTAAACTTGTCTACTAGTGTTCCACAAAGAATAAAATTTAAAGTCTTTTGTAAAATCATAAGATGTTTCCTGAAAAACAGAAAATGAGCCAAAATGATGCACGTCATTAAAAACTAGAACTGTCGGAAGGACAGTGTGCTCGACATTCAAAGCTAGTATAAGAATGGCTTGTACAGACATAGGGCAGCAGAGGCAGATGATTTCAAATTACTTGAGCTTTGAAAGATGCACTTACATTTTTATTTGCGCTACAAGCTTCAAAATATCTTTTAAGATTCCTAGGTATTTTAAAACAAAATAAGCAAGGTTACCTCACTCAGTAACTCAGAAAAATGTAAAATCTAGCAGTCTTTATAACTATATAACTATAACACCTCTTTTAGTTCTATCAATTGAATAACAAAGAAAGGAGAGGCCCTGACTTGCCAATGTCAATGACAGAATGCCATTCAACCCCCTTTCCAACCTGCACCCTCCCCCAGCCCCTACACATTCCAGAACTACGTCCTGAATTGTAAACAACTTTCAATTTAAGACTAGAACGGTAAATAACATCATGGTTCCATGCCCATGCAAATTGACACCCATATCATATGACCCAGCCAATTATAAAAATGGCATCTCACACCAAGTCCCATGTCCCATCCCATGTCCCACATGGCATCCCACCCCATGTCCCACATGACATCCCATCCCATGTCCCACATGGCATTCCACCATACATGCATCCCACCCCAAGTCCACATGACATCTCATTCCATCCCTTGTCCAATTCCATCATATGTCCCATAGGGCAGCTTATCCTATGACCCACATGGCATTCCACTTTATGTCCCACATGGTTCACATCCCATGTCCCAAATGACATCCCACATCATGTCCCACATAACAGCCCTTGGTGTATACCACATGGTATATTTATATCATATGTCACTCATGGCCCCAATCCATGTCCCACATTGCATCCCTCTCTATGTCCATATGCAATCACATCCAGTCACACTCCCTGACTAAGCATACTAAATAAAAAAAGTCTGGTCAGTTCATATACTGTGGTAACTTTATGCAAATGAACACAATAATAAAGGTGGAGTTAAATAATCATGCCTGATAGAGGGAGGAATTCCATGTAGGGTATGGGTAAGGATGCCATGTAAAACAGAGATGGATGGCATGTGAGATTTAGGGATGGATACCACGTGGGGCACAGGAAAGGATACCATGTGATTCATAGGGTGTGATGGCATATGGGACATCCTGAGTGGGATGTCATTTGGTACATCTTTAGGATGAGACATCATAAGGGACATAGAGATGGATGCCATGTGGAACATAGGAGGGTAAGACATAGTGAGGTATGTCATGTGGGACAAAGGGAAGGATTCCATGTGGGGCATAAGGAGGAATGACATGTGGCACATGGGTAAGGATGCCATGTTGGACATAGAGATGGATGTCATGTGGGACAGGGGTGGGAAGATATGTGGGATATAGGGTGGGATGTCAGATGGGACATGGGTGGGGTGGATAGTGGGGTGGATAGTGGGATATAATTGGACTTGTGATATGTTTGTCAATTTTAATCTGTATTCACTATAAAGAATCCCTTTTCTAATTTACTGGAGTTTCTTGATGATGTTACTAAACAACTTGATTCTGGTCATAATGTGGATGTTATCTATTTAGATTTCTAAAAAGCATTTGATAAGGTTCCATTAGGCAGGCTCATGATGAAAACAAGAGCACTTGGTGTGGAAGGAAAGTGTGCCAGTTGATATATTCTTGGTTAGTTGACAGGTCACAAAGCGTTGTTATTAATGGTGAAGTACAGTATCTCCATGGAAGAAGGTTACAAGTGGTGTTAGTCAGGGTTCTGTATTGGGTCCACTTCTTTTCTTAATCTTCATTAATGATATTGATGTTTTCCTTGGCTCCACAATTTGTAAATTTGCTGATGACACAAAGCTGTACAAGATTATTGATGATGCTAGGGATTCTTCACTTTTGCAAACTGATTTAATAGATAAGTTAGTTTCTTGGTCCCAAACATGGCAGATGTCATTCAATGTTGATAAATGCAAAGTTATTCATTTTGGTCAGAACAATTTGGCTTTGGATTACTGCATGAATAGTTCAAATCTTGGTTGTGTTGATCAGAAAAGGGATCTAGGTGTTGTCATTACTAGCATTCTGAAACCTTCTAAACTGTGCTAGCAGCTGCAAGGGAAAACAGGATGCTTTGTTTGATTAGAAGAAAATTTTGTTTTCTTAGTAGAGAGGTTGTTCTTGATTTGTATAAGCAGTTAGTCAGGCCTCACCTTGAAGTATGCTATTCAGGCTATGAGTCCCTTTTATGAGAAGGATAAGTTCATTTTGGAGCAGGTTCAGTGAAGAGCCACTAGACTTATTCCCGAAGTAAGGAATCTCTCTTATTAATCTAGGTTGCGAATTCTTGGTTTGATGACGCTTGAGTTGAGAAGAGTACGTGGCAATCTGATTCAGGTTTTTAAGTTGACTAAAGAGTTCTCACAGGTAGATTTTCAACGTTTTAGCTTTTGGCAAAGAGTTGTTAATGAGTGGAATGGTTTGCCTGAGTGGGTATGTTAACTCCAATCCAATTCTGTTCACAATTTCAAGGTCAACATTGATAGGTTTTTGGGCATCTTTTATTTTTTGTGATGGTGGTGGTGTTAGTTTGAACTTTTTATCTGGGCATCTTTGCATTTTTTTATTTTTTTGAGGGTGACTAATCCTTCTTAGACTGTAATCTTGTTATGTTATGTTAATTAAAATCACCGTTAAAACAGTTTGTGAAGACATAAATGGGCTTCAAAAATCGACTCTAATCATTGTGGGCTAAAAATAAGAAGGTAAAATAGATTGTTTTCATGATAAAGATCTTAAAACTGAGATTTTCCTATAGTGGCCTACACTGTAGGCCTACTTTCACTTCAGACTCAGTATGGGAGTTGCCAATAAAATCGCAACTCCCTGTTTAACACCTCGCTTAAAACAGTACAGGAGGGTAGGCCTATAGGATTTTGTAGTAGTAGCCTTGGACCACAGGTGTTCCTAACATTATGGCAACCTATATGCTTACTATATATATAAAGAAAGGTACTATATATATATATATATAAAGAAAGGTAGGACTCTTTCTAACGCGACTACCGAAAATTCGTATATGAAAATTCCTTCTTTTTTTTTTTTTTTTGACCACCGTCTTAATATGAAAATTTGCTGGAGACTAGAGCTGTGACCGTTTAAACTTTTTTTTTTAAATTTTCATTGCGACCACTTATAGGCCTAGTGTCTTGCCGTTGAATCTTAATTACACTTTTTGACTTTTCTTACATTTGCTGGAGACGCACAAATGCGCAGTAATCACCAATGAATGGGGATATTATGCTTCTGAGTAATCTTCGGCCTAATGTTAGGCCATAGGGCTTTAAATCCCACAATCAAGGCCCGTATAAGCCACGGTATTTGTTATTTTTTTCCGGATTAGATGTACAATCAATGAATTTTATACCAAATTACTGTCAAGACAGTCTATCCGCCCTCAACAATTTGCTGCAAACTAAAGACACGCGATGTTGAGTTTAAATGACATTGAAAGGAAGTTATCTGACGCTCATATTTTCCATAAAAATTATAATTTGTACTGAAGAACCAGCACTTTAATTAGAAAGAATCCTACCTTTCTTTTATATATAGTAAGCATATAGGTTGCCATAACGTTAGAAACACCTGTGCCTTGAACGGCCAGCCATCACCAACGGCAGCCATACTAAGACGGCTGGCATCAGTCCGACGGTAGCCTACTAGGCCTACGGCTTTTGACAGAATCTTCAATCGGGTGTCTTTTTATGACGTCAATACTACGTCATTAGGTTAGGTTAGGTTCAGGTTAGGTTTAGGCTAGATTAGGTTTAGGTTAGGTATGATATCATACGAACTTACGAAGGACACCCGGTTTAAGATTTTGTCGGCTGCGGTACGAGGAGTCGTACGACTAGGAACGTTCGCCCACAGGTGTTCCTAACGTTATGGCAAGCTATATGCTTACACTATATATATATTTATATATAAAGAAAGGTAGGACTCTTTCTAATGCGACTATCGTACCGTACAAAAAAATTCTTTTTTTTTTGACCACTCGCGAATCTTAATTAAACTTTTTTACTCTACTCACATTTGCTGGAGACTCCCTTCTTCGTGTATAAGCTACAGTATTTGTTAGTTTTTCTCCGATTAGATGTACAAACGATAATTTTTTTACCAAATTACCGTCAAGATAATCTATCCGTCTAAGAATTTGCTGCAAACTATATAAGAACCGTTGCGATGACGTCATGAAGAAGCAGCGCTGCAATTATGTCATCGCAACGTTTCTTATAGTTTGCAGCAAATTGTTAGACGGATAGATTGTCTTGACGGTAATTTGGTAGAAAATTTATCGTTTGTACATCTAATCGGAGAAAAACTAACAAATACCGTAGCTTATACACGAAGAAGGGAGTCTCCAGCAAATGTGAGTAAAGTAAAAAAGTTCAATTAAGATTCGCGAGTGGTCAAAAAAAAGGAATTTTTTTGTACGGTTCGATAGTAGCGTTAGAAAGAGTCCTCCTTTCTTTATATATATATATATATATAGTGTAAGCATATAGGTTGCCATAACGTTAGGAACACCTGTGCGTTCGCCTAGCCTAACTTAGGCCAAGGCCTGTAGCCAACGTTAAACCCGTTGTAAAAAGGATATGCTGCTAATAAATTGTTAACTTCTGATTCGTTTGGTCCTGACTCTGCATCTGATTCCGACTGATCGTCTTGAAAGTTATCCTCATTGAAAGCATCAACGTCTACTCTTCTAAATTGGGATGATCCTGTATTTTTCGACATTTTGCCAATTAGATAGGCCTAATGTTACACAAAAATTGTACTTTTTCTCGTTCTTCTCAGCTTTACTGAAGCACTTCCTGCTTCCTGACTTCGACACAGATTCGCAGTCGTAAGACACGACATAATATCTCGTGCGTTTCGTGCGTTGTTTCAATTTTTTTAAGTGCGTTGATTTCAGTTATTTACACGTACTGACGTATTTCAATACGAAAATGTTAAGATCCGTATTGTGGTTGGTCACGCCGTTTCGAGCGGTAAGAGGGGCAGAAAAAGTTTGACTTAGGGGCATACCTTGATTTTTCTTGAGCGGAACAATCGTGGGTCACGGTCCTGGGCTGATTCTTGAGGGACACTTCCCAGACGCTCTGAACATTTCCTGTCTTTGATGCCCAAAAAGGGTAAAATAAACACAAACTGACAAATAGACAAAATTGTTCGGAAAATGTAATTGATGAAACTAGACATGAAAGAAGACAATTTCAAATTCTCATATTAGAATTGATTCAGATAAACATTATACCTCTAAAGATTTCTTGTCTTTGATGCCCAAAATGGGGTAAAATCAACACAAACTGGCAAATAGACAAACTTCTTCGGAAAATGTAATTGATGAAAAGACATTGAAAGAAGTTAATTTCAAATTCTCATGTTAAAATTGACTCATTAAACCTCTGAAGATTTCTTGTTTTTGATGCCCTAAAATGGCAGTGAAAATCAATACATGACAGCGCAAAAAGGTTCGGAAAATTTAAGTGATGATAAGAAAACAAATTAAAATGTTCATGTTAAAATAGATTCAGATCAGCATTAAAGGGTTACCACTTCTAAACAGGCGGAGGAGAAATATCTCTTAAAAATTACGAAAATTCGGGCAAAACTTGTGCAGGCGTTCAAGGGTCAAATCTTTGTTTGAAGACTTCTTGTTTTGTTGCCCCAAAATAGCTTAAAATTAACACAAAGTTCTTGAATGAAACTGATGAAATTGAAGACAATTCTAAACTCTGGTGTTAAAATCCCAGATAAGCATTTGTGTTACCATTTGTAACATGCAGGCAGAGGAGAATTACCCCTGGAAATTGAGAAAATTCGGCCAACTGGGCGAAGCCCCCGGAGATGTTTAGTTTTTGATGCCCACAAATGGCCAATGATCATGGGCGGTTCTCTAAAATTTAAACGTATAGGTGGACGGAAATCTTACATACATCCATCTACCTACTGTGGTGTAGCGGTTATTATACCTGTCTACAGACCATGAAGCCCTGGGTTCAAGCCTGGCTTGGGTAGACACGCCAGTGTACCACAACTGGTTTTCAAAGGCCGTGGACATTGACTTGGTTGTCGATGTTATGTCTGTCCGTACGTCGTACCTGTGTTCTCGTCCGGGTAGTATTAAGCGTTTTGTGATAGCATTGTTACTATCATAACCGATACGCAGGTGACGACCCCGTCATTGTAATTGTAAGTTCACTCGTCGTCGTCGTTCATACATCCCAGTTACCCAAACCGAGCCCAATCAGCATCATCAGATTATGCCGAGTCGAGTGCATGGAGATGTGCTAATATCTAGACGTACGGTCGGGCATGATTGAGATGTATCATCAGGGAGTTGTTAAGACCCTGGTATTATGTATTTTAATTTAAACCGTATACAGCAGACATGTTAACCCTTACCTTCCCAACAGCACTGTAGGCGTGCCAGCGGACAGTGCCTTTTTCACAAAATAAAATCAGTACCTATCTATACTGGTGGAAATAAGGGTGCATACGATAGAGCTTGCATAGATCTGTCATTATATGGGTATTTTGGGAAAAAGTTATTTTGATTTTTTTCTGTAAATTGTTGATGAAAAGTGGTTTACTTTCAAAATTACGAGAGAAAAAAGGTTTTTTTTTTTGGAAAAAAATGTTTAAAAAAAGAGAATTTATTATTATTTTGTTTAAGTCAGTTGGTTCATATTGTTGATATCTATCTGTCTATACGTCTTTTGCTCGTGCCTGGCCAAAGTTTGTAAATATTTGAAAACTTTGTGTATTGGGACCAATTTTGACCTTTTCCTTCAATACAAAAAAAAACCCGCCTAAAATCTTGAGTATGCCTCACTTTGAGTTTGCCTCACGTTGATTATGCTATTTAGTCTTGGAGTTCCTTTTATGAGAAGGATAAGTTCATTTTGGAGCAGGTTCAGCGAAGAGCACTAGACTTAGTCCCGAGGTAAGGAATCTCTGTTTTGAATCTAGTCTGCGAATTCTTGGTTTGATCGCGCTTGAGTTGAGAAGAGTACGTCAGTACGTGGCGACATGATTCAGGTTTTTAAATTCCTATCTGTTAGTGATGCTTTTAACTTCGTGTTATTTCTTGCATTTTTCAGCTAATCCTCATGTGACACGTGGTAACAGTTTGAAGTTGACCAAAGAGTTCTCACGGATAGATATTCGGCGTTTTAGCTTTTCGCAAAGAGTTGTTAACGAGTGGAATGGTTTGCCTAAGTGGGTAGTTGGCTCCAATTCTGTTCACAATTTCAAAGTCAACATTGATCAGTTTTTTACTAACTCTGGGCGTCTTTGATTGTGTGTGTGTGTTTGTGTGTATGCGTGTGTGTGTGTGTATGTGTGTGTGTGGTAGTGTTAGTTTAGGTTTTTTATGGGGTGACTGACCCTTCTTAGCCCGTAATCTTGTTATGTTATGTTATGTTAAAAGATTTGACGCAGAAACTGCATTCCGGCTTTTTACTTGGATGAGGAGGAGCTGGAAGACCCTTCAGAGAATGAATTCGATGATGAAGAAATAAATGTATTCATAGAAAAGAGGAAGCCTAGAACCTGTTGAAATGGATAGCGTTCTCCTCAGAATTTCAAAATGGTATGTGCATTTTTACAAAATTAGTACTAACTTAGTTAGCGTTACACTGAATGAGTGTAAAATACACATAAATGAAAAGATAATAAATTAGCTAGGATTATTGTTAGGATAAACAAGTAAACGGGTCACTAAAAACCAATGTAAAAAAAGAAAAGAATTTGGACCTTTTTATAATTATCCTGGATGAAACAGATAAAAGCCGAACCCCAATCAATCTATTTAAAATTGCCCGTAGGCCTACCTATTCCACGAATTATTTGTGTACTTATTTTGCGAAATTCCAAACCCATTGTTGTGGGGCCCAAATGAGACTTTTATAGGAACGGTGGGGCAAACGTCCCATGTTTGTGGTGAAGCAGTCCCATTTAGAGGAAAGTCCTTGTATATAGTGTATTATTTCAAAGAAATTTGGACCCAGTGATGGCCCATTTGTTATTTGGGCATGACCTTTACCACTGTTGTGGTGGTTACTAGATTGCGAACACAAACATTTAGGACCCCCCTGTAAAGTTGGCAAATGCACTCTAATAGCCATGCATGTATCCCCTGGCTCTCTGCTGTAAAAGGTAAATTCCAAGGTTACCGCAAATATAAACTGCAATAAATAATGAGATACGGGAGCACGCTATGCGTATGCTTGGTGCTCAAATTTCTATTTTTTGGTAGGTCGTACAAGAAGTCTTCGAAGATCAATTTTAGCGTGAGCAAGAGAACGAGCCGCCTGTTGCTCTCCCCGGCGAAGAGGGGCAGACTACTACGCATGAGCCCAGGACCCTCTTCCAGTTCCTCAGCTGCATTAATACCTCCAACTTCCCCACAGAAGAGAACACCAGCTGCATGGAGCAGACATCTTTTGATCACACCGAGAGCAAGCGTAAAGTAACCGTGACAGCTCCCTGGTTGCAAGAGATCCAGAGGTCAAAGGACATCCCTGCAACCGAGAAACAACAGCAACTATGGGAGGTACTGGTGGGAAGTGACCGGGACCGAAGCCAAGTTTATTACATCTGGGAATGGACAGACAGACAGACCAAACAGATGTAAGTTATGTGAAATTGAACAAATTTGCATAAACTTTTCTTTTATTTGAAACAGCAAGGTATAGCAGAAGACAAATTTGGAGAGCAGTAAGGTGTATGTGAAAACATTCATTGAGACAAATAAACAACCACAGAAGGCATTGGTGTTATACCCATGCTCAGTGTCAAGTTGATGAATGCCAGCAAGTCAGGTAGGATATACATCAAGTGGATAATATTTGTCAAATGAAGAACAATCAATCATGACTAACCATCCTTTCCCATTGGAGGTCATTGAAGTAATTCAATTCTAATCTGGTATATTTCTATGCTCAGTGTCCGATGAATGCCATCATTTCAGGTTGAGATGTAAACCAGGTGAATACTATTTGTCAAATGAAGAACAATAAAGCATGACTAACCATTCTTTCCCATTCTAGGTCACTGAAATAATTCAATTCTGAAAAATTGTTTTATTTTCTTTCTTCATCGACAGCTGGTCATCAACAGAACGGAAGTTCCTTTTACTGGTCACAGTGGGATGTCAGCAGCTGCTACCACAGATGGAAGGACAAGAAGGATGTTTTGTGCTTGTCAACTAGCCATGGTAAAGGGAAGAAGGAGGTCGAGCGCCGATTTAGGCACTGCCGTGAAGCAAAGATGGTACAGAAACCCACTGATATTGTTGATTACAACAAGGGCATGGGTTGAGTTGATGTGTTTGACCAGGGAGTTGTTGTTGTCCTACTATTGCCCAACAACAACAGTAAAATGGTGGGAAAAGGTATTCTGGCGATTGGTTGATACGGCAGTTGTCAATGCTTACATTTTATATAAGATTAAAAATCCTCAGGTAAAAAAACAGGAAACGTAAGGCCTTTCGAACAAAATTGGCTTTGCAGTTGTGTACACCACAAAAGACACAAAGAGCCGAGAGGGCCACGTGGAGAACAGGATTTACCTGACAGGCTACACCATGTTCATGAGAAGGCATATACCAGCGTCTCTCATAATTGTCGTTGTTAGGACTGCTGCACCAAAACCTGTTGCGGTTGTCTTTCGTGTGGTGAACCATCGCGACTGCGCCGAAAGTTATCATAAATTTCTTGATTTATCATAAATTTCATGTTTTAAAATAAGAGTACAGAAGACGGGTAACCTTGGGCAGTATTTCAAGTCAAGAGAAAAGCAAAACCTTGAGAATTTTATTTATTTTTGTTTTTATTTCTATGGCAAGTACCATATCGCGGAGTCGTTATAATCCATTCGGTTGGCCGAACACACTTTTCTGTTTCATTACAACATCCCATACAACTACCACAAATTTTGAGTTGACAAACGAAAAACATAAGTCTGTTTCTTGTGACTGCATGTTGCTATTTTAGGTTGAGAGTTCAATACCTGTGCTTCTACTTCTTACGAAAGTGTTTCCATTTTAGCAAGAAACATGGAAATATTATTTTAGGAAAGACTTGTATCAATGGACAACTCTTATTTGGTTGTGGGTCACTGTGGTGCAATAAGTCATGTTAGATAAATCATTAGTTGTCCATGTGATCTGAAGTGTCAACCCGTGGATATTGGTAGTAGATTCCGGCAGTGTAGAACTGTGGTTTTATTATTCAATGAATTGAAATTTCCATACTAAATGTATAGCTAATGTACTCTCATGACCAATGAACTCTCATGAACTCAAATGAAGCTGCAATTGAAATGTAATATAATTAATTAATTCAATTCAATTTCAGAGTTTTATTTCATTTTCAGGTGTTGACTTTTCTAAAAGTGTGACAAACTACCCACAGATGCATTGAAAATGGTATAATTTTTCAATTTCACAATCAAAATATTTTGCCACGTGTACAATATGGTGGGTAGTTTGTCCAACTTTGTAATATTATAAGCCGGATCCCATAGGCTTATTGTATTAGGCTAAGCCTAGTGTTAACTTGAAAATGTCAGAAACCCCACCCCCAAGATTCCTCCCCCTCATGTATTTCCTTGGAAACAGTTAAAATTGTATTTCTCATAAGAATGTTCCTCTATTTGGACCAGTTTCTTGACCGTTCAGATGCGAAAACAACTGGCGGTGAAGGATAGCAAGTTTGGCAAAGTCAACATGTTTACTGACAATCTCAACCTGTTTAAAACTTATTCACCAAAAATTCCTTATGAATTCTTTATTCAATCGACAGAAGTAAGTATCTTATAGACATTTAGCATAAGCTGAATAAATAAAGGCATTGTTGATGCTTGCAATGGCTGAAATTGGGTTAGAAACTACCAATTTTAAGCCTGTGCATAATAAATGAGAAAAATACCTAATTTGCAACATTTGCATGAATTTGTTTTAGAATTTTTTGAAATAATGGTGTAAACAAATATTTGTTTTCTGTATTATATTAGCTTTAGGCATCATATAATGGAACAACGCATGTTTTGTGGAAACTTAGTGCCAAATCCTATTAGATAGATTTTCTGCAGAATTGAGGGGAAATTTTTAGGTCAAAAAGTTACACATTTAAAAGAAAACAATTCAAGTTTTATTCCTGATTCCCAAAAATCTACATACAATATCAAATGAAAGGTCTTTCTGAGCACAATTCAAATGTTCTATCAATAATTTTAATGGCATTTAGGCACAAGACACAAGCATGTCAGCAAAGATAGCAGTTTTAGTAGACCTAATATACAAATTCAATGACCTAATTTGCATATATTTGCATATTTGAATTGGGAATTATGCAAATGTGTGTAAAGTTCAACGAGTTAGTTTTCATATGAGCCCAACTGGTTGTAGTGCAGAACAAAAAGAAATTGATGGACAACAATCTTTCCAAAAAGTGGCACAAACTACAATTTTGTTCAGAGACCCCCCTGGTAGGGCAAGGGTTAAATCTCCATGATCTCTGCCCGACTTAATGTCGAAGTTCGATGTTGTCAGCATGGTGATGTCAAGTCGGGAGGACATGATTCTGATATCTAGACGATTCGGATATTTATCTCTGATTCACATTTGATTTTTTACATCTTCACCCGACTAAGTGCCCAAGTATGATGCTGTCATCATGCCAAGTCGGATGTCGGGATCGAAGGAGATGAGTCGGACATGACTGAGATATACTCTGATACAAGTACATCTGACATTTTACATCTGATCCCCGACTATAAGACTGGTGTCCGGCCGACTGCAACTGGAGGAGAGGAGAAAGGGATAAATGGGAAGGGGGGGGGGGGGGTGCTCATACGGCCACGAAGATAAAACAATTAACGATATTTTCTAGAACATTTTCAAAATTATTTTGTCTTAAATAGACTTAAAATAACCAGATTAATTGAACAACATGTTATTTTCAATTCTGCATGGGCCTCCTTTTTTTTTTCCCGACGAAATAGTCAAAATTGGAATTGCCCGACGAAACTTTTTTTCCAGGGGTGTATCACCCCACTCCCTTAGGTTATGCCCCTGCCTGAGAGGAGTCCCTTCCTTCGCCACTGCTGAATATCCATGGCCAGGCACGCCACCACAACTGTGTTTGACTATGGCCCGGAATACAAATGAAGAAAGTAGGTGTGCATGGTGTACGTATATAGGAAGGCGGAACCCTGTTCATGTTCTTTATGAAAGATATGTCAATATTTCTTGTAGATAAATAATACGAAACACGCAGTAATTTTGAAAGTTTTCTTCTTTTTTTGTATTGTGAGAAGTAAAGCGTGTGCAGATGAATTAGTATGATCCTCTTCTTCGTACATATATCATGAATTTTGAAGCGCAAAACATGTTTTATCTGACATAATCACATGCAGTCATGTATACGGCCCCGTAAAATTTGGTAGACGGGCTTCCTCCATTCCGTATAGCCCTCTCTTTATTTGGAAAATGGGTCAGACCCTTCAACGAAATGGAAAAGTAAAAAAATCGGTCAAAAAACAAAAACAAAATCGAATGTTAATGTAATGAAATTTTTTAAACAAAAGGTCAAAAATTTAGACATATTAGAGATGAAACTAGAAATTTGACACTATACTGGTATTCATTTGATAAAATGCTTGTTAAATGTAACACAATTATGTAATGATGAAAATGGTGGGGTATATAACTGGCTGCAAATACTTTTTGCTTAAAATTAAAAAAAAAAATGTTTTTAAAATGAAATTCCAGTCGTTTTCTATTTACCAAAATCAAGTTACATCACACCTGTTCATGAACAAACCTGAAATTTGTGATGAATATACACTTTTAAATATATAGTGATTCTTGTTTAGCCATTTATTAATTAGTTATCTCAATGAATTTAATAGTGGCTACAAATAAGCGATTGTTTTGGTTTTTAGAATAGCTCTATGATTTTCCCAGATTTTGCACTAAAGGAGAACATTTTTCAACACTTTTGAAGGGAATGGACTGGTCACAAATTAATCTTGCAATTTTTAGGTTTCATGATCAGGGATGCAAACGTTTTTTAATAAAAATTAAAATTCAGCTCTGAATTTGGAGGTTTTTCGTAAATGCATCCTAACACTAATAACCTCTCAGGCTATGGGGATTTTTTTTTCGTCTTGTTTTTGGTAAATTATTTTAATTTTCTGAAAATTTCATTCCATGTTTGGGAAATCACTTTCAATATTTGAGAAAAAATTTTCATTCTCGTGTAATTTATGGGAAATTTTCTTCAATGTTTGGGATATCTTTTTCAATATTTAGGAAATTTCTTTGATTTCGTGCAATTTCCTTCATTTTAGGGGCAAATGATGCAAAATTTTACTAAGTTACATTTCCAATGATTTTCCTAAATTTTCCTTCTATTTTTTGTTAATAATTTCCCAATTCTCCCAATCGAAAGAAAACATGTAATAGGGAAAGTGATATCCTTTCAGGGAGTATGGGACCCCCCCCCCCTCCCCTCCACACACTTTTGTTCTCATACGCCGCGTAAAGGAAGGTAAATCAGAGTAGGGGCGCGACCAGTGAAAGGCACCGTATTCAAATATTGATCATGTCAAATTGAATTACACCCAATTGGATAATTTGAATTGTCACTGAAATCAAGGCAAGGGAGTATCTTAATGTTATAAATTGAGAATTGATGTTAATTTTGCTGACACCATATCTCAACGTATAGGCGACAGAATTTTGTCTACCAACTGTGGTGTAGCGGTTATCATACATGTCTACAGACCACAACCTCCCCCTCCCTTCTTTTTCGCAAATCATAAGAACGATCATGACCTGCAATTTTGAAACAATTACTGTTGCAAAAGATATGAACAAATTCTGAGGAAAGTGCCCGTGATTTCCCGAAAATCGAAGAAAATTGCACAAAAATGAACAAAATTTCCCTTAGGTAAATTGACAAAAAATTCACCGAAATATTTATAAAAAAAAGGCTCAAAAATTGCCCGGAGATGAAGGAAAATTTCCTCAAATTGAAGAAATTTAGCAGCAACACCAGTGATGAAACTTATTTGATCTCCCTCCGCCCTCCCCCTTCAAGAGGTGACTCTTCATATGTTCATGCCTGAATATGATTAGGACTTGGGAGTAAGTGTTTGTATAAATATGAATATAATGATGCTTTTTATTTTTGACCTTCACTTGTTTTTAACATAACATAACAAGATTACGGGCTAAGAAGGGTTAGCTACCCCATAAAAAGCCCAAACTAACACCACTACCACACACACACACACACACACTCACACACACACAAATATCTAAAACGCCCAGAGTTAGTAAAGAACTTGTCAATTTTGACCTTGAAATTGTGAACAGAATTGGAGCTAACTACCCACTCAGGCAAACCATTCCACTTATTAATAAATCTTTGCGAAAAGCTAAACCGCCGAATATTTATCTGTGAGAACTCTTTGGTCAACTTCAAACTGTTACCACGTGTCACACGAGGATAAGCTGAAACATGCAAGAAATAACAGGAAGTCAAAGCATCACTACCAGATAGGAAGTTTAAAACCTGAATCATGTCGCCACGTACTCTTCTCAACTCGAGCGTGGTCAAACCAAGAATTCGCAACCTAAATTCATAAGAGAGATTTCTTATTTCGGAAATAAGTCTAGTGGCTCTTCGCTAAACCTGCTCCAAAATGAACTTATCTTTCTCATAAAAGGGACTCCCAGCCTGAAAAGCATACTCGAGGTGAGGCCTGACTAACTGCTTATACAAATTAGGAACAACCTCTCTACCAAGAAAAAAAGAAAAATTCAATCAAACCAAGCATCCTTTTTGCCCTTCCAGCTGCTAAAGCACACTGTTTAGAAGGTTTCAGATTGCTAGTAACGACAACACCTAGATCTCTTTCTTGATGAACACAACCAGGATTTGAACCATTTATGCAGTAATCAAAAGACAAATTGTTCTAACCAAAATGAATAACTTTGCATTTATCAACATTGAATGACATCTGCCATGTTTGGGACCAAGAAACTAACTTATCCAGATCAGTTTGTAAAAGGGAAGAATCCCTAGCATCATCAACAATCCTGTACAGCTTTGTGTCATCAGCATATTTACAAATCCAGTGGAGCCAAGGGAAACATCAATATCATTAATGAAGATTAAAAAAAGAAGCGGGCCCACTACAGAACCCTGAGGAACACCACTTGTAACCTTCTTCCATGGAGATACTTCACCATTACCAGCAACTCTTTGTGACCTGTCAACCATTCAACTAACCAAGAATATATCCAACTGGCACACTTTCCACTTGCCACACCAAGTGCTCTTGTTTTCATCATGAGCCTGCCTAATGGAACCTTATCAAATGCTTTTTGGAAATCTAAATATATAACATCCAGATTATGACCACAATCAACTTGTTTAGTAACATCATCAAGAAACTCCAACAAATTAGAAACACAAGACCTCTTAGGTAAGAACCCATGCTGGGACAAATTCAACAAATCGTTGACCAGTAAATGATCTATCATAACATCCTTAACAATGGACTCCATGACCCTGCACACAACACTAGTAAGACTCACTGGCCTTTAGTTACACGGCAAACTGTGGTCACCTTTTTTAAAAATAGGAGTGACATTAGCAATTCTCCAATCATTAGGAACAACATCAACATCAAAGCACTTTGAAAAGATAATACAGCAGGATGTATACCATCTGGACCGGGTGCTTTATTTGAATTCAAACGCTTCTACTTAGACACAACATCAACTGAAAAATCAACATTCTTTATGGATACTGAAGAGTGCACACTAAGATAATCCACATCATCAGCAGGGGACTCCTTAGTAAAACAACATACACAAAGTCGAGTCATTCAAAACCTTGCCATATCCTTACCACTATTGATAGTAACACCATCATTATCCTGAAGGGGATCAACAACCTCATTGGTTTTTTGCTTTAAGCGAAGCCCCTCTTCAAAAAATTGTTTCGCGGTCCCTGATTATTGATGGTCAGTCTCGTCCTTTCCACCCAACTGCCCAAGTCAATGAAAATTATTTTACCTTGAACATAGCAAACTCTAAATTGCTCACAGAAGGGTGATGAAAGGTCACAAATTTAATCAACCGATTCAGATTCAATCAATTTGTAAATGTCGCCCTCTTATCTCCTCTTCGACTGTACCACGAATCCAAAATGGTGACTAAGAATTTTCGGTTAATAATTCAATGAATATTACCAGCATCCTTACTGATAATATACATTTTTCAGTCCGTGATGAAATAATTAAGTAATTTTGTATACGAAACTTATAATATTTTTTGAAAATGGGTCGCATAGAAGAAGATTATTGACAATAATCAAACATCGATTTAGTTCGATGTATTAACATGTTCATTGCGTTTTGCCTAAGCAACATTACTAATTACGCGTAGGCCTAGGCCTACTGCATATTGTAATTTGTACACTAAATAGTCCGTTTTCATTATTCGCGAGAGGTGATTTGCCCCGAATCTATATAAGCCCAATTTGTACATTTATTTATTAAGCCCGATGCTTTACCCGGGTCTGGGTTGGGCACGTCCAGTAAGTAACAGGTACGTTAGGCCTAATGCCTGAACGTTAGGGACCTAGCCTATTTGTAATTTCTTTCTCCAACACGTCCAACGTTCAGGAGCAGTGGAGGGGTCGGTCAGCAAGTTATTAGTTAGTCACATAGGCCTACCCACTGTACACGCACGCGCGTACTTATTTTTAGGCCTAAGGCTATGGGACATTTGTTGCGTGTAGCTGTAAGCCTAGGCCTACACCACAGGTGTATCCAGCGTTATGCCTATGGCAATCAAGATGACCTAGGCTATAGCCTATGCTACACTTAATACATAGGTCACCACCCACTGCGACTTTCGAACCGTATGTGAAAATTCTTTTTTTGGCCACTCACGAATCTTAATTACAATTTTTAAACTCTAATCACATTTTTATTTGTTATTTTATCTGATGAGATGTACAAATAATGAATTGTTTACCCCATTAGGCCTACAGTCACGACCACAGGTGTTCTTAGCGTTATGGCAACCTATATACTCAATTATTAATACTTAGGCTTATATGTAAAAAGCTAAGTCACTTTCTAATGCGACTTTCAAACTGTAAATGAAAATTCCTTTTTTGACCACTCGCAAATCTTATTTAAATTTTTTTACTCTACTCACATTTGTTGGAGACTCACTTCGTTTATAAGCCACAGTATTTAAAAGTTTTTTCCGATGAGATGTACAAACGATGAATTTTTGGCCCCATTACCTTCACGACAGTGTAAAAGCCCAACAGTTTGCTGCAAACCAAAGAAACGTTGCGATGATGTCATGAGGAAGTAGCACTTCAATCGGTTTGCAGCAAATTGTTGGGCCTTTACATTGTCATGACTGTAATGTCAGTAGAAGATCCATCGTTTGTACATCTTATCGGAAAAAATAACAAATAGGCCCTACTTTGGCTTATAAACGAAGAAGGGAGTTTCCGGCAAATGTGAGTTGAGTAAAAAAAATGTCATTAACCTTTACTCTACCACGCAGCGATATATTGCCGTTTTCAAACCACCTTTTATCTAAAAATAAAATCGGGACTTTACCTTATTTTGGAGCACTCAGATATTTCTTTCACAAAACGTAACTTTTTTTATCGGGGTCATATTACAGAATTTTGAGAAAAACATGCTTAAAAAAAAGGTAGAACTCAAAAATTGCTAAATAATTGGCAAAAGATGTATTATTTTCTCTTCTATATCTTACAATAACTTCAAGATCACATTTTTGCTTCAAAATTAAATACGCAAATCCTAAGAGATAAAATTATTGATTTCTGGTCTTAATTTTTATAATCCCTACCTGCAATTTTGTTTGTTTTGGAGAAATTTCTTCAAAATATAATTAATTTTTGCCATTTTTGACCCGTTTTTTTCTTTAGAATATCATGTCCCAAAGTCGTACATCGCACATGCTTTGATCAACCGACGTTTAAAAGTGCTTGCAATTTCCTTTCATTTGATTTATAAATACAGGCATACCCCCTCTATTTGGACCCTTTCCTATAATAACTAAATTTCACCCCATCATTTTCATTGATCTTGTGGTGTAGTGAATATGTGCACGGCCAGCACGCGGGCGCACCAGGTTTAACTTAAGTCCCACCATGACTACGGAGTTATGATATTCTGCTAAAGTTTTTAAGGGTCATTTGACTAAAATCATTTTTGGTGTTTTTTTTTTATCTATCCTTTCTAAAATTTCTAGATTAGCATCATTGGAAAGAAAATTTGATGAAGAATCTTAATATGTCACACAAATCTCTGTTTTCAATACTGACAAGAAGTTATACTTGTGCAAGGATTGGCCATTTGTTGACTAAATTTAGCCAAAAAATGCTAAATTTGAAAAAAACTGTCCAATATTTCCTAATTTGGGGGCTTTCATTACTCAAAAGATGAATATCTTAGCTTCCATTCCAACCAAACTTGAAAGGAATGTTGTAAGAAAATGAAAGGAATGTTGTCAAATGCATATAAAAAAAAAAGTTACGAAAATTGGGCTTGCACTTTTCAAAGCCCTGGTAGAGTAAGGGTTAAGATTCTCGAGTGGTCAAAAAACAGGAAATTTCATATATGGTTGGAAAGTCGCGGTAGGAGGTGACCTACCTTGTTATATATATGTAATAAGTATATAGGTTGCCATAACGCTAGGAACACCTGTGGCCTACACTGTCATGTGGGTTGTTAAAGTTGGCGACCAGACTGCAGTTTGCAAAGTGAGCTCAGAAGTTGGTTTCCATGACCCATTTGTGCACCTGCACCAGGAATATCAGTACGCATCTTCATACTCCAAATCATTCGCTCTGAAGAATATGAACGATTACATACATAAACATTTTACACGCTTAAAGCAAATGGGCTTCAACTTGTGTTTTCAAAAAATATTGCCCAGGAATTCTGGGCAACTTGATTTTTGGTATGAAGACTTCCATATCTTAACATGAAAATCAGCACATGGAAACTTGAATTAGTTTTACACCTTGTGAATATCGTAATAACTCAATTGCCATATTGAGATTTTGGTGCATAGATGTAATTCTAGATGCACACTTGATTCTAGGTGCACATCATTCAATAAATTGTAGTTTCTGTCTCGCCTGGAAGCAGGATGAAGAGACGGGTCATCGGCGGCAGCCACAAATGTTTCACATTAGCTCATAATTTAAGTTATGAATGGTGTACATTTGTGTAACTTGGTACAGTGGTAGAGGGTATTGGTACTGTTCAGTTGAGATGATTGGGGGGATGTGTGTGCATACTAATTAGCTTATTTGCATAACAATGAAAATATTTGTATCTATGATATCTCTTAAATTAAAGTGGGTGTGGGGACACTTCTAATCTATGTTACTTGTAAAACATGCATTGTTACTAATTGTAAAATGAGGAAATCAAAAATATATGGCAGGCAAGATTTACTGACTTCACATGTGTAGTATTTATTAAAAAGTTTAGAATTTAAGTCAAAAGTTATTGATAGCCTGCAAAGTATGCAGCCTGGCGCCTCAGTAGTACAAGCTATACTTACATACTATAGTGTAAACTATTAAACTACTAAACCCTGCATTAGGACCGCTGGGCCCAAAATTGCAGGGCCTGTAGCATATGCTACTTTTACTAACTGCGTTAATGGCGCTGCTAGTATGCATACAAATAGCCAAAACATATTTGGTTTCGATGCTAATAGCATAAGGAACCTACTTAGTCATGCTGGTACTGTATGGGTGGGTGGGTGTGTGTCTGTGATAGCAAGCTCGTCAGCACGATATCTCAAGAAGGATACACTGGATTCTTGTCATATGTGGTACACAGATAGCATATGGACCATAGATGTGCCCCATTGTTTTCGATGGTGATGTCATGCATATTAATGAGTAGGTGGGGCTTAATGTAAATATCTTGAAATGCTCATATTTTAACAACTGGATGTCAGCTTTTCATATTTGGTGTAATTATGATCTTAGCTCGTGTGTACAGGATGTATAAATGTTGAATTTCATTAATATGGTAGTGGGTCCCCTGGGCTTTAAATGATTGTTGAAAGGAGCTTGTAAGCACGGTATCTCAAGAATGGTAAACTTGATTCATGTTATATTTGGTACATAGCCCATGATTTGTAGATGTGCCTTATTGTTTTTGGTGGTGATGTCATGCATATTAATGAGTAAGTTAATGTAAAAATCTTTAAATGCTCATATTTTAACAAGCATCTGTCTGTTTTATTTCATATTTAGTATAATTATGTTAGCTCGTGTGTAATGTGTTCATTGTATAAAAACGTTGAATATCATTCATGTGTAGTGGGCGGGGCTTAATATGGTTTTGCTGAAAAGACATTGTAAACAGTATCTCAAGAAGGACATACTGGATTCACGTCATGTGCGGTGCAAAGATAGCCCATGGTCTGTAGATGTGCCCTATGGTTTTTGGTGGTGATATCATGCATATTAATGAGTAGACTGGGCTTAAATGTAAAAATCTTGAAATGCTTGTATTTTAACAATCACATGTCTGTTTTGTTTCATATTTACTAAAATTATGATTTAGCTAGTTTGTACGTATCCATTTTATAAAAACATTGAATATCATTAATAAGCATAGTGGGCGGGACTTAACAAGATCTTGCTGAAAATAACGTGTGAACACGATATTTCAAAACGATTTATGTCATGTCAAATATTTCATGATATGCAATGACATTAACAGTTAATACAAAATCAATCAGCATGAAAAGAAAAAAAAAACATCAGAACCACAAAATCCTTTTGGTTCTGGTTGGATAAATGATAGGAAGTTTATTGTAGTCAACGGGAAATTATTAACCTTTTTGCAGTAATTTGATTTGGATTTTAAATTGCTGAAAGAAATTGCATGCATGTAACATAACTGTAGCAGTTACCTGACATCTTGACCTTGTGCCCACAGACTCGTCTTAAAGCTCATGAACTCCGAGGGAAGAAGAAGGAGGAACTTGAGGAGCAACTCAAGCAGCTGAAAGAGGAATTAGCTCAGCTGCGTGTTGCCAAGGTTACAGGTGGACAGGCCTCAAAACTCTCCAAAATGTAAGTTTGATCTTTCCCTCAGTTTATTTTTCTTTTATTTAAATGAAGGACTCTTCAAAATTTGTTTGTTTTCTGTAACATTACCAAGATAACAAGATAATTTCTACCAAGTAATTTTTTAAAAGATATGGCCATTATATGACAATGTTTTAGTCTTAAAATATTTGTCAGCAAATTCTTTTACTTACCTTATTTGGTACGAAAATAGAATTGCACCACTTTTTATTCCTAAAGTTTTTTCCTAGTAAGTGCGCTTAGCTTGGGCCATGTACAGTGTGCTATTCGAACTGCATATGCAAACTGGTTTAAACAAGCCGCTCAGTAACCACCACAAAACATTGTGAGGTCAGACACAAAATAAGCAAAGGATGTAACAAAACTAAGAGTATTTTAAGTCTCCAAATTAATCAAATAAATTATGTAATCTGGTCAAAAGATGTTAGGGTAGGTGCTTGTTAGAGCAGGGGTGCTTAATATGGTAATTGAAAATTATCTTGCAATCCTACTAAACCATTTTGTAGCAAGTTGTGCTATAGCAAACAAACAGCATTTTGAAGATGATCTTATTGTCACAATGTTCCTGAGGGGCCTTGTTAAAAAAAATTTTTAAAAAGGGCTGGGATTTTTGTTAGGTGGGCAATGTTACACCTGCTTTGTGTGATAATCAAAACGAAAGTCAAACAGATTTTAAATTTTGAAATGATAGATTATTTCAGGTACCTTTAAATGGTTGCAGAAAACTGATTGTTTTTGGTTCAGCGATGCTGATAGCATAAGGAACCTATCAGGCCTCGATTTTGGCCACTCACCAATTACAAAATTTTACTCGCCCAAAATAAATTGCAAATCAAAAACATGTACATGTAGGCTTCATTACATAGGCATATGGTAACATTAGGATGTTGCTAAACTTGCATAGGCCCTTAGTTTTGTAAATTTCTGTATTTAAACTCCTAATGACATTCAACCTACTGGCAGTTGTTATTAAGTGTATTCCAACAAAACCTTGACTGGGAGAGAGAGTTGAACACACAATTACAATGACGGGGTCGTCGCCTGTGTATTCGATTATGATAGTACAAATGCTATCACGAAACGTTTAATACGACCCGGACGAAAACACAGGTACGACATACGGACAGACATAACATCGACAACCAAGTCAATGTCCACGGCCTTTGATAACCAGTTGTGGTGCACTGGCGCCTTGACTGGGCTCCTATGTTCAGTTTAAAAATAAATTTAAACTAAATCACTGAGAACAATTAGCACAGAAATGGGCTAACGGTATAATGCAAACACCTTGGTACATGATGCGGCTTGAACATAATGACACTTGTGTTGTAGTCAGGGGTTGTAGTGCAAACACAGTAGGATTTCCCCAGAGCTTAAGCAGTAGTTATATTTGGCAAACACCTCACTTTTCCAACATCAGTTTTTATAAAGTTCCAGAAAAAAATGTTTATATCACCTCTGCTCACGTGATTATCATATGGCCCGGCAGTTCTTATATATTATGTTGAGGAAAACAGTTCTGATAAAGTTTACATTGTTATTTACTCAAAGATGCTTTAAAAATGGGTTCACTTGATTAAAAAAAAAGAAATACACAAGTCACTTAAATATGAGTTGCAACTGTATAAACTTTGTTTGCTCACAGTATTTTCAAGTATGAGAAAAAGCCACAGCCATTTTCATCCTTCCACATGATCAGTTGTAAACAAGCCATTAACTTATAGCCAATGGTATGAATGAACTAATTATGTGAGCTTCTGTACGTTCTCGCACACTAAGCACTGCCAGTGTACCCTTTGTGTACAAGTACAACAACATATTTATGTGTGTTATGCATAAGTGGGCCTGCATTGCTCTGTCATTGGCATTTCATTGCACCAAAAGTTGGATTTAATGTTAGAAAATCACTACCTGTGAATGTTTTTTGGGGAAAGTAAAATATAGGAATTTTGTACACATTGGTTGGTAAGTTTATATTTTTATGGGACTTCAAAAACTGGAGAAAATGGTAGTTTTGAGTTTAAAAAAAAAGATATACATAAGCCTAGGCCTACTCGCCATGCTGGCGCGTGAGATTGTGAATGTCACTCGTTAAAACTTTTTTACTCGCCAATTGGCAAGTGTATTGGTCGAGCACTGGAACCTATGCTGACGTGTGTATGTGTATGCATGGGGGTGTATGTATGTGTGTCTGTGCAACACGTTTTTTCAGTGTGTAAAATTTTGCAAGTACAAACTGGAAGACTTTTTTTTAGGGTGAATGGGGGGGGGGGGGGAGGGGGGTGGTAAAGATCAAAACCATTTATCAGATGTGACTAAGTTTCCTTCAGAGAATTTTGGATTGAAAGACATGGGTTTGTAAATGAGATAATAAAATTGCTTGTTAATACACCTCAATTTTGCATAGAAATAATCATGTTAACAAGTATTGGAAAACTTGCTGAAGTATATGTCAAATTAATAAGAGTGCGATCTTACTCGGACTAGCGAAAGAAAGAAACATGATGTGAACATGGTGAAATTTCAAATTTCCCAGCATTCATTTGATACCAATGTCTGATAGTTGTGTTAATTACTTCTTTATATCCATGTTACGATATTTTCACAAGTTTTTGCATTGTTATTTCCTTCTTCGCAGCCGTGTAATCCGTAAAAGTATCGCCCGAGTCTTGACTGTCATGAACCAGAGCCAGAAGATGAATCTGCGCAAGTTCTATGCCGGCAACAAGTACAAGCCCCTTGACCTTAGGCCCAAGAAGACCCGTGCCATCCGCAGGCAGCTCACACCCAAGGAGCTGAGACTGAAGACACGAAAGCAAAGAAGAAAGGAAGTCTTGTACTCAAAGAGGAAGTATGCTGTCAGAGCTTAAGGTCTCAATGAAAGAACTCTTAAACACGAAATATCACTGGCTACTAATGTACTGATTGATAATATCTATCAGGACTGATAACAATACACCCAACATGGTTCAGTCATGTCTCTTTTCATGATTCCCATCAGAATGTGAGTTTGCATTTGGTACAAATTACAGAAATACAAAAAGAACTTCTTCTTTGACTTTTTTCTCTAAAGATTATCCTATTGAATTTTTCTTGTTTTGCTTATATGTAAAATATGTGAAGTCCAGATTTACTGTGACAAAGTTTAAGCTGACCCCTAGCTTAATTTAAAAAGAGACAGGGTGCTAGATTTGTTGAAGGGCACATTAATGCGTGCCTCTCGCTGCTTATTTCGGTATGGGGTCCAAGGACCTTGGTTAAGCTCTGGGTTTTTAGCTATAATTCTCCCACAGATTGAAACTATTCTGAATGATTATGGACCATTCATGAGCCAAACCGTACAATTTCTACTATGCTGTCATTCTGTATCCATGTAAAGTATTTCACTTTTAAGGTTAGATTATTACCTTTTAAAGAAGTTATCCTCTAAAATATGTTTCAATTGCAGAGAGAAAAAAAATTGATGAGGGGCGGGGCAGACCAAAAGGAGGAATTGGGCAGGCCAAACAAAGCTAGGGCACTGTAATGCAATTCAAAAGACATTCTCCTTGAATGCAGGTTTTCAGCTGAAAATGTATTGCAACTTTGTATAGTGCATACGCTTCAGAAGTTCTTTGTCAAAATTAATTTACATATTCATTTTTGTGCACAGAGAATGGAGGGATGATTGATGGCTTGTCACAAAATGTCACGTCACACAATTTCAAATTTGTTACATAAATGTGTCAAATGTCGCATATTTTTTGGCGCTTTTTGCCCAAAATGTCACATCAGTTTTGCCTTTGTTATATTTGATTGGCATAGATTCACACATGACTGGTGATACTCGTAGAAAGGATTATTTAGTTGTATGTCTATTTCATGCAAAATGGAATCCACTAGAATGCAACATCAAATTACCAATAAGTGAGTGAAGGGGTAAAACGCGTCACAAAATGTCAGACAATTTTAATACATCTGATGATGTTCATTTTGTCACAAAATGTCACAGATGCTCCATTCTCTGTGATCAATTTGGGGCCATTTATTTTCCCCATTGTCCAACTTTGGGTAAATTCTTTGGAAACTAGAAGCACTAAAATTTTGTGCTGGAGTCTTAAGAACTGCATGACAATAATCCTAATGTTAACATGATTAGTCCTAGGTGTGAGTAGTCTAAAAGCTCATGAAGTTGTTTGAGTCATTGGAAGAACATGATTGTATTTCAGTTGGATTAGGAAATTAAACTGATTCTCACAAAGTAATGTCCGTCTGGAGGACAACAAGGTCCTCAAACTTTTCTGAAATACGTAACTTTGGAACACGACAAAGCACCTGCATTGTGAAATTGCACTCTTGTGACAAACTGTTCTCAGTGGTAGAGCATCCACTTTACAGCCGTGGTCCCGGCTTTAATTAATTCTGGATAGCGTCGTACCAGAGACAGATTGAGCCTTAAAAAGGACACAATTTCCTCATGATCTTTATTCATAATTTTCTTCTTCCAATATAATGGAACCTCCAATCAAATTTGGCAAAATATCTTTATTATATATAGAGGATTAAAGGAGTGTACTTTGCAGAGACGTTGTAAACAACCTTGGAAACTATAGGCAATTCTACTCATTAACATTGATGAAGGGGAAATATATCCTTATGAATGAATTGCTCAATTGAATTTTGAAAACAAAACAAAAAACTGTATAAAAGATACAACACTAGCTTTTCAGGCTTGAAAATCCAGTTTTCAATTTTTCCTAATTTTGAGTAGCAGCCAGAGGGGAGACCATGCTCGCCCCCAACCCCCTTGTCTGATACTTTTTTTACCATGAGATAAATTTTAGTCGCGGTTTACGTACATTTTTTCTGATACTTTTTTTACCATGAGATAAATTTTAGTCACGGTTTAAGTACATTTTTGGGAAATTTCATTAAATGTTTGGGAAATCATTTTCAATCTTTGGGAAATTTTCTAATTCTCATGCAATTTTCGGATAATTATTTTCATTTCGGGGTGATTTTTCTTTGATTTTTGATCAATTTTAGGTTAATTTTGTTTAATTTTTGGGAAATGTCTTTCACTTTTAGACAATTTCCTGAATTCTCGAGCAGTTTTCTTCAATTTTTAAAAACTTCCTTTATTTGGAAGCCATTTTTCTTCGAATTTGGGACAATTTTTTGGAAATTTTCTTCAATGTTTGAAAATTTCCTTCATTTTTGGGCAATTTTTGATAAATTTTCGATTAATTTCCTTTAATGTTGGGAAATGTCTTAACAATTTTGGGCATTTTGCATATATAATTCTTGTGTAGTTTCCTTCAATTTTGGAGAAATTACTTTTATTTTGAGGTAAATTTTCAGGAAATTCCCTTTATTTTGGTGCAATTTATTTGTCAATTTTCAGTAAGTTTCAATTTTTGGGAAATTTCCTTCAATGTTTGGGTTCTTTCAATTTTGGGGAAATTTCCTTCAATGTTTGGGCTCTTTCAATTTTGGGGAAATTTCCTTCAATGTTTGGGCTCTTTCAATTTTAGGGAAATTTTCTCCATTCTCGTGCCATTTTCTGCAATATTCGGAAAATTTCCTTCATTTGGGGGAAATTTTCATAAATCATTAAAAAATGTTGCCAAATTTCCAATGGTTTTACCAAAATTTCCTTCAATTTAAAAAAAATGATTTCCCAATCGAAAGAAAACCTTTTATAGAGGGCCTTTCTCTCTGCTCTTCGCTGATAAGATCCATGCAACCGTGTCCCAATATGTTCCATTAACAATGTCAAAAGTGCTCATAAGACATGTTATCATCATCCCTGGCTACACCCCTGGTAGCATCTTCACATTCAAGGCACCCTTTAAATTGCTGCTAGCACACATATCCCCATTTCATTCAATATGCGACCTGTAAACTAATGTTCCCAAAGACTTGTTACAAATAGACTGATTACTGCTGGATGAAAGGCACTACTAGGACGACAGAATACAAACAAAAAATTGTTTAAACTGAAATATAATATATTTAAACATTTACACATCAAGGTGTTTAAATATTGACGACAGAATACAAACAAAAAATTGTTTAAACTGAAATATAATATATTTAAACATTTACACATCAAGGTGTTTAAATATTCATCAAGGTGTTAAATGTACATGAAGGTTCTATTATATACTATTCAATAGCTCTGGATAGAAAACATGAATAGAACAGTTCCATGCACATTATATATAAAAACTCCTAATAAGAATATTCCCAGTGTTCCATCGCAACCATCACGGTAAACTGAATAACCCATCCAGGCCAAAACCTATCCAGGCCAAAAACCTATCCAGGCCAAAAACATTCAATACAGTTTCTTTACTTTCTGAACGGCTTCCTTCCAACTTTGAGACCACCTGGATTCTGCTGTGAGTTTCTCTTGCCTCTGTCTCTCAATCATGGAGAGCTGTCTGTCAAACTCGTCCAAATATTCCTGGAATGGAAAAATGAATGAAAGCTTATTTTAAAGAAGGTATTGTTTCTCCAAAAATATATTAAGTAATGAATATTAAAAAAAGTTGAATATGATTCTGGTAAATTGTGTTACTTTCCTTAATTCATTGGAAGGTAGTGGTATAGTTAACTACAAAATCTATCCAGCAATAATTGATGAAGCAAACATTTTTTGGATGTATATTGTAATGAAGAGAAATACATTTTTCATAAAAAATCAGAATATTCTGAATAAGATTGATCCAAATTATAACAAAAATACTCATAATATGATAACCATATGGTTGAACTGTGTAGATTAACATAACACAATTTTCCAAATAAGCAAACACCACTTTTTTCCATATCTATATCTTTTGTATGGTGCTTTTTTGTTTTGTATTTTCGGGTTCACGATTTTGCCCCAAAACCTTCGGCATGCAAAGAAGTATGCATCGCTTTCAAAAATGTATTAATTTATTTTCTATTTAATATATTTTGTTGCCATTTTATTCATCGTCAAATGTTGATTAGAAGTATGGTAAATCCTAGATATCTCTTGGTGAAAGTGAACAGTATTTCGTCAAAGTATTGTTGAAAAACTTTTAAAAATAAAGCATTTCCATACGAAGCTATTTAAATTGCTTACATGAGAAATTTGCTTGTTTTCTAGTATGAATATGCCTCCCATTGGCTCGACTTCATAAATTGCTGATGATTATTTTGGCAACTTTAATGGATTTTCAAATTAATAGTGTAGCCTCTGGAAACAATAGTTTTCTAAACATAACCAAATAAAACAGCAGCTTTGGTGGCAAAAAAATCAAATGTAATGGTGAAACATGTTTCCAGATGCAAAAACTCCTTACTGTTTCTTACCTTAAATGCTACATCTCTTGTGTCCACTGCTGCCATGTGAGCCAAAGTAGTGAACTGGGTAGTGATGGCAGGGGTGAGCTGAGGCCTGGATGGGCGTTCCCCAGCCACCAGGACATTCTTAGGAATGCCCTGCCACACCCTACTTCCTCTCTGGATTAATGGGGCACTATCTTCTGCTTCCAGGGGTTGACCTGCCTGCTTGCGACGCAGAAGAGCACTTGTTTGGAGTTTCTTGGTTTCTACTCCTATAAAGAAAGTTACAGGATGTCATTACCATTTACTACAAAAAGGAAATAACCTCTAAAATCTTGCAAGTGCACTTCATGAAAACAAGTGACGTGATGTCAATAACTTTTACTATGAGAGGGATATAATCCAAAATAAAATCTGGCAAGTGTCCTTCATAAATTTAAACCTTAGACACATCTTTTTAGTAGAATAATAACTAACTTTGTAAATCCAGCACAAGGGTACACGCCTTATGACCATTTACCTGACACGAATCGCATCACAATGAGGATAAATGGAAGGCTCTCCTTAAAGATATTTCTGTAAGATTGATTTGGTTAGAGCCCAAGATGGATTTAGGGGTGGTATGTGCTTCCCATTAAAATGCCACTAGTTTTTGTTTCTATCATACACCTGTAGTCAGTGGCGGTAAGGTCTTTTCAACATGTGGGATAGGGGAGAGAACTTAGATTGGGGTGTAGCCAGCTATATAGGATTTAAGTAAGGCTTCATTTTTGAGGGGGGACATGAGCATATTCTTCCTTCCAACAAAATAATGTTCTGCTGGGATCGCAGCCAGCAATTAAGTGGGGGAAACGTTATCATCTGAAATTTTCAACATTGATTTTTTTGGCACTTTTTTAATGGAGTTTAACAAACTCCTACCAATTCTAAATACGGCTCCAGCTAGACTGACATTATAACATACAGTTTCAGTCTCATGTTAAAGTGCCTACAACAAATTACAATAAACATATTATGGATTAAATGAAACTACACACATCTGCAAATCTATTTACTTTTCTGTCTCCAATTTTTGGCTATTAAAGTTGGCTATTTGAACAGTCTCACCTGAACCCCCTCCTTCATCCTGCCAAAAAATAAATATATATTGTTATCAAAATGAATGCTTCCCTGAAAACTCATAATCAACCTTTAATTGACAATTCCATGGTTATGAAAATATAAATCTTGGCGACCAAAAAATTAAATTATGCTAGAGAAATTACACTTTAAATTTATGTCTCACCTGGCAACCAAAATTAAAGTTTCTATGAGTAAGAAATGTACTGAAAATATTTCGGTAGCATGAAATACCTTCATTCTTTACTGCCCCAAATTGACTGGCGATCCTAATTCTAAATTTTTACACAGTAACTTTGTCCCCACAAGCCCGATACAATATCATATTACTGAGCAACGTATACATACGGATGGACGTAATTCTGTTAGCACATCTAATATATGCAAAGAGGTGCCTAAAAAAACGATCATTTTCATATTGTTTGGTTTGTCGATCAGTGTACTTTCGATAATTGTTTTGTGCATTTTTGAAATTAAAAAGACTTGTCATTAAAGTATGAAGTTAAGTTTTTCCTGCAGGAACTACGTAGGGGGCAGAAGGGTCTTTGTCATTCAAAATCACCCCGCTTGGTGTAGCGGGTAGGTACTTATGAGAATTATACTTACCTTCTGTGCTATTAAAATATTTAATCTGGTCTCTCAGACCTGATTCACTGTTAAATACCACCTAAACTAAAAACGTAGTTACTCTCTCTGACACACCCAGGACACAGCGCTAATGCCATATACACTCACTTCGATGCCACCGAAGAGATCGAATGAGTGGGGAGGTGGGCGGGATGCACAAAAGGTAAGTATAATACCCGCTACACCAAGCGGGATGGATTTACTTCAAAAAATGCCTTACCGTCTGTGCTATTCAAATATGAAACAGATTGCAACCAAGAGTGAAGAGGAAGGGGGGAGAGGGGGGGGGGGGGGAAAGGGTCATTCAGAAAGGTCGGAACCTAATCCAAAAAGTGGGCTGCAACACCGACAGGGTGTTTGCCCGCTCTGCCCCTCTTCTCTGCAGACTTCTGTTTTTTGTTTTGCTTTTGTGACAAAGAGATTAACCATGGGAAGTCTACCACATAAGTAACTTATGTCTCTACATAAGTTAGCTTAGCGAGAAACATTGTAAACATGTAAGTTTATATGCAAGCGGTGAATTTTAGAGGTCTTAAGGCTGTCCAGGGCAGTGCCCGAGCCGGAGAGCCACCACCAGGTGAAATGTCCCGTAGATCGGCTGCCACGAATGTCGACAGTCTTCCAAATGGCTCTTGCCAAAATTTCATTTAAAGGAACACCTTTGAAAAGAGCAATTTACTTAGTAAGCGCAACTGAGGTAGCTAGGGCCTGTACTTGGTGAGCGCAACTGAGGTAGCTAGGGCCCGTACTTGGTGAGCGCAATTGAGGTAGCTAGGGCCCGTATTGTTGAGCACAATTGAGGTAGCTAGGGCCCGTACTTGGTGAGCGCAATTGAGGTAGCTAGGGCCCGTACTTGGTGAGCGCAATTAAAGTAGCTAGGGCCCGTATTGTTGAGCGCAATTGAGGTAGCTAGGGCCCGTACTTGGTGAGCGCAATTGAGGTAGCTAGGGCCCGTACTTGGTGAGCGCAACTGAGGTAGCTAGAGCCCGTACTTGGTGAGTGCAATTGAGGTAGCTAGGGCCCGTACTTGGTGAGCGCAATTGAGGTAACTAGGGCCCATACTTAATGAGTGCAATTGAGGTAGCTAGGGCCCCATACTTGGTGAGCGCAATTGAGGTAGCTAGGGCCCATAATTGGTGAGCGCAATTGAGGTAGCTAGGGCCTGTACATAGATTTAGGGTTGTAGGAAATTGCTTGGCAAATCCAAGGAGAAATAGTATCTTTGGATACTGGATTATGAGGACCATTTATTGAAATGAAGAGCGACTTGGCATTCTTACGAAGGGGTTCGGTATGCTTAAGTAGTATCAGAGACACCACACTGGGCACCAGAATTTGTCCTCATCAGTATCTGATAGAGACATCAAATAAGGAAGGAAAACAGGTTCCGGCAAGAACTCCAGGTTTGTTCTTGGCCAGAAAAGAGGGTCAGAGAGTAGCCTGACACCCCCCTCCCTTCCTCTCCGATTCAAATCTTATATGGAAAAACCCTCCCTTCCTCTCCGATTTAAATCTTACATGGAAAAATAGTCCTGATTTATATTATCTATTTAAGGATATAAAACAAATTTTTAGGTTTTACTAAGCAACTAAGGACCCTGGACAAGATCTGATACATCTATTCATCTCAGGACTTATGTGTGTGTGTTACATAATTTTCAGTTTTACTAAACAATTAAGGACTCGCAGTGAATCAGCGGGTAACTGCGTTAAGAATTTGTGGCGTAATACATTTAAAAAATAAATCAGTGTGGAATTTTAGCACTCTGAAGATAGTGTGAAACTAGATGTCAGATTCAACTGGTTCATTAAGGACATCTGTAAAACTTCTCAAGCGCCATCTTAAATGAAACATTTTATGTTTATAGCAAAGGACATGTGTTTAGGTCCTCAAACGTGACCAGGCTTTCTAAACGATTGGTGTGTTGTCAGAACAAGATCCTTAAATGAATATCAAAGCAAACGCACATACACCCGCACACACACACACACACATATGCCATTATGACCGCATAGGTTCCTGATGCTATCGCATCGAAACCAAAAATGAAACGGTCCTTTAAGAAACATAGTAAAGGACTGTGTAGCCACTTCAGGTGACTGTGTAGCCACTTCAGGTGACTGTGTAGCCACTTCAGGTGACTGCGCATCCAGTCCTCACATACATGTATGGGACCCTGTGGGTCTTGACAAAAAATAAGGAAATAGCCTGGTTATTTTCCGCGGTTCAACCTTGAACTGTGTAGGAAACCCAATAGCCCGAAAGCCAAAACTGCTACGGTACCAATCATGGAACTGGCTATCTGAACCTGTGGAGAGCTACGCAGAGTTATACAGTTACCCTGTTAAGGAAAAGCTGACAACTCAAGCCTAGAGTCGTGCTGTCCTTATTAGCTAAAAATGACTCAAACCTGAAGCTGTGATGGTAAAAAAGGACACCCACGGTATCCAAGTCTTTATACACGTTTAAATGGCTGACCTCAGCCGTGAAAAAGGAAACTCTTAGTTTAGCAGTTCCAATGTGGAAGCTGTGGCGGTAACTAAGGATACACTATGGTATCCAAGTGCTGGTATTTTGAAAGAGTCTCCAAACAGTGGTAACTGCTCTGAATACACTGTGGTATTTATTTAAGCATAAACACCTGTACAACTGGCTAACAACTGCTAGCAGCTGCTAGAATACGCAACAGTATCCAAGCTGTCACTACAAAGAAAGACACCGTATCCAAGGAAAACCCTAAAGACCACACGCTTACACTACACAAAAGGCTAACAAAGCCGTGAATGGTGAAAGCAGTGGGCCGTGTCCAACCTGAAAACACACAAAGGGCCTTCATACAGCCGTGGGTTACGTAACCAACAGCCAGGTGTTACAAACACCTAAAATCCTGTGAATACGATTAGCACACATTAAGGGATTAAGAGGAAATGCCCATGGGTAGGGGGAGAATCCTCAATCTGCAAGGAAAGAAAAACAGACAAATAAACATCAGTCTTCTCTTCTTTCTAGTCTCTCCTCCTGTACCAATTGTACACCCAGAACTTTCAAACAGGGTGCCAAGTTTCTTTTGCTGAAAGAAAATAAGACAGACAGGGGTCACCTAAGGTCACAAGTAGGGGACACCATAGCATGGGCCAGGCTTACCAACAAGTGCAATTGAAAATACTTTAAAACCCTACTTTCTTTTTTCTCTTTGAGAAAACTACAAAAATACAATTCTTGCAGAATGTGGCAGCAGCCATCACTGTTGATTCAGCTCAGTACTTCAAGCCCCCTGTAGGGAAGACAAAAGAGAATAAATAAGCGGCTTAGGGCCCAAGGGGGGAAGGCCTGACATTCCCACCTGGCGCCCACATCAGAGGATGAGCTTCATGTATAAGAGGGCAGGTAATGAAAAAGTTAAGATCTACGTAAATACACATAACGTAAATCAACATGATAGTACCCATTTAAGCTCACCACACAGCCATGTCAGCAAGTGAAGCCGACGCCGAGATGCATATATGAGAACCTAAGACCAATGTGCATGTGTAGACACCACACAAGACTAAGGCCTACGTATTTTGAAAATTACTCAGCTTACCCTCAGAAAAGACCTTCTCCTCTGAGGCAAGCAAAACGTTATGCTACCCACAGGCATGATAACAGAACAGGTGAAAAAAGGCCAGAAAATATTATTTTTTCCAAGAAAAAGATGACCAGCATCAGCGATGGACCTGCTCAGGTACAGGTGCTAAAAAGAAGAGTGTGTATACGGCGCTAACGCTGTGTCCTGGGTGTGTCAGAGAGAGTAACTACGTTTTTAGTTTAGGTGGTATTAAATGGTGAGTCTGGTCTTGAGAGACCAGATTGCATATTTTAATAGCACAGAAGGTAAGGAATAATTTAAAGTAAGTCAGGTTTTTGTATACATGGTTGGTAACTTAATAATTTTGGTGATCAAAACTTGGGAAATGAGGGAACATGGTTGCCAGTATTTTTCTGAGTTGCTGACTATAAAGCAAATGCAATTCTTGAGGGTTGCTCATTATCTCATCCAGTCCTTTACTGTAATTCAAGTTCTGTTTTGTCCAGGACAAACTTATCACACTGTTGCTCCCAAGTTCTTCCTTAAATACCAACAATTTTTTTTGCCACATTGGAAGTCAGTCTTCACTTTCAAACTATCAAACAGTAATGACTTTTGCACCCCATCCCCGAAAAATATAGTAAATTAGACACTTACGGCCAACTTCAACATCATCAACCACCAGCTGGGAGTCCATGCTAGTTAGAAGTTGTTCTGTTTGTGTTGACAAAGACTGGACAAATGATTCCCCAAGTTGCTGAGCCAACAGCTGAAACATACAGATATGAAATTGATCAAATGTTTTAGTTAAGTGTTAATAGTTTTGTTCAATTCATATGAAAGAAAACAAACACAATAAAGACACAAATATATATAAAAGGCTTTACTTAGCAAAGTATGAAAACAAATCTCTCTTCATGCAAATTTATGCGACATGGACAGGTGAAAAGTAAACATTATTATTATGAAATGCATTTTTGCACATAAAAAAAGGAATACAAAAGACACAATGTTTATCACGGATTGGTCTCAATTTGTGAGCATCAATTTCCTTAACCAAAAATACTTTCCTCTCTTTTAAAATCTATTCTTGCCTTCTTTCATTACGTGTACAGATCCTTTAAATCATAGATCTTTTCAAACCAAATTTTGCTGAACATGATTAGTTCAAAACTTTGACTAATCAACTGCTGGGGAGTTATCCCTCTGTTGCCCAACCAATCAGCTGCAGTTACTGCAGGATAAGCAACAATGCAGACATGTATTACCTTCATGGATAAAGCAAATATGATCAGCATGAAATCGTTTTTTCTTTCTTCATTGATTATGTTTTCCCAAGAATCATTCAATGTGTGTCCCTAAAATACCATGTAACACCAGTGTGGAGCCTTGGAAAGGTGAACTGTATACAGTTTTGTGGTTTGATAAACAAAGAAATATATAACTTTTTTTTTTTTTAAGTGTGCAGAGGGTAGGTTGAAATATTCCAAAAATCCACCAGTATTTGATTGGTCGTTAAGATTCCCTCAGTATATAATTGGTCCATTAGGGACATAAGAATTACAGCTATATGACATTATTCAAATATGAAAAATCCCCCCCCCCCCTCACCCTTCCCACTTTCTTCCGAATTTATATCTGTTGTATGGTGATTTTTGTATCTCAGAGTGATTTTGCCACCCCATTTTTTTACTTTACCCTCCCCCTTTCTCACACACACACACTTTGGGAAGGGACATCCTGCCTATGATGGGATCTATACCTTAAATGTTGTTATCACAAACTACAAGAGCAAAAGTGTTATTTCTAAATTTGTACAAATGTATATCATTTAATAAATATCATGTAATAATACGTCATATACATTTTCACTTTATTCAAAAACTGTATAAAACTTATACCGACCAATATTAACATTAGTTTGATCAGAATGTAAAAATGATAAAATATTGATGCAAATAAACTTAAAGCTTACATTCAAATCTTCAGCAGTTTTATTAGCTCCCTGCTCATACTCCTGTCGTCTTGAATCCTCCTTGTCACACAGAGATTGCAATTGAGGAAAGTTCTGGGGATGTCCTAGACTGGGTCTCAAAAGATCTTTGTGATCAGCCTGGAGTGAAATGAAAATAGGCACTTCTTTCTTAGCATGAAAAACTGGTCATATTGAAGGTTTATGATGTGCAGGAGTAACATTTGCTAGAAGTCTGTAAGATCTATTGTAATATGATGAAAAGATTGGTACCAGCACAATGGCCATAAACATAGGAGGGTTTGAAAATATGCAGGCTTTCATGATTAATGAGAATGCTCTCAATATTTCTTATGCAATCCAATCGTTGCCACAGGGACAATTCGGAGTCTGTCACCCACATAACAGACTGGAGAATGGTCCTTAAAGAACCCTGTGGTCTGTGAAGGCTATTACATGCCGAAAAGTTTCTCTTGAAGCCTATCTACACCTGACACCTGAGTTAATCCTGCAAACTCAGGTATGACAATTACCAACCCGACTTCCTCTTTAGTGTATTGTAATTCCACTTAAAACAATAATTGTTTATCTGCCATTCCCATGCACACCACAGCCAAGTAGCCCAAGGTTATTTGTTAGTATAAGATTACACAAAGCCAGAGCTTAATAATCAAGGCATTTTTGTGATTGAAATCACTCATCAGTGTTAGGTATCTTAGTGGGAGATGTTTGTTTTCAAACTGGTGATAAAAATAGCTGTGTATCATGTTGCCTGAGGTAATAATGTGCATTAACTGTGAATGATTGCTGGACCATTTCTTCTAAGGAAAGATATTGTTCATGTATGCAGTCTGTAACACACTTACAGGCCAAACACCCTAGGGTCTGCCAGGGATCTCCCAGATCTTTTTAAGAGCCCTGATGATGCCATGAGATTCAGTTTGATAAAGATTTGAACCTTTTAACAACAAAAGCAATATTTTTCATGTTTACAAGTCGTTTCAATTTTACAGTCTTTAAAACTTAAAAGTTATGTGCTATGATGAATTTTTATAACACTTTAATATTCCAGAAAATGTTCCATACCATTCAAACTACCTTTTGATATAAATATTACATAATGCTGACGACTAGTACGGTTTGTTAAGTTTGTTTAATCATTACACAAACCATGAAGGCCATCATGCCAGTGCTTATCCCTGTAAGTGGATGAGAGCACCTAACTCCCAATGGTCAGCATGCCAGTCCATCGCAGGTTAAATCCCCAGCAGTAATGGTACTCATTTACAACTGAGTGGACTGGAGCAAGTAGAACTAGAACTGTCGGAAGGACAGTATGCTCGACTATTCAAAGCTAGTATAGAGAATGGGCTTATAGAGGAAAGTATATACAGAAATTGGATAGCAGGAGCAGATGATTTCAAATTACTTGAGCTTTGAAAGATGCACTTACATTTTCATTTGCACTATAATCTTCGAAATATCTTTTGAGTTTTCCAAGATATTTTAAAACAAAAAAAGCTCAAGTAACTCGTAAAACATGTAAAACCTAGCAGTCTTTATAACTACAACACCTCTTTTAGTTCTATCAATTGAATAACAAAGAAAGAAGAGGTCCTGACTTGCCAATGTCAATGAAAGAATGCCAATCAACCCCTTTTCCAACCTGTACTCTCCCCCAGCCCCTACACATTTCCACAACTACATCCTGGATTGTAATACAACTTCCAATTTAAGAAAATATTTGTGCCTAGCAAAATCAAACAGCATGAAAAATGTACAACAACATTAAAGCAAAATTATGCGAAACAATATTGTTTAGCGTATGAAAAACTAGACATTGGAAATGATACAAATCCCCATACCGCTAATAATGCATATTCCAGACTGTCCCACATTCCATCCCAACCTGTCCCAAATGTCATCCCACGTCTATACCCCATGCAATCACACCTGAAAACCAAATACTGTATGTCATTCCACCACTTGCATCATGACCTTCATGCCATTACAACTAAAATCCAGATGACATCCCACCACATGCCATTCTGCCCTGTCCAACATGTCGACCCACCCTGTTCCACATGCCAACCCACCCTGTTCCACATGCCAACCCACCCTGTTCCACATGCCAACCCACCCTGTTCCACATGTCAACTCATCCTGTTACACCACCAACCCACCCTGTTCTACATGCCAATCCACCCTGTCTAACATGCCAACACATCCTGACCAACATCCCACCGCACCCTGCCCTACATACAATTCCACCCTGTCCCACATGACCTCATCCTAATTCCTTCAGTTACTTTATCATCGTGTCATCTTCTACCCCACATTCTGCTTAATATTTATATTTCCCAAACCCCTAATTTAACATTCTTTAGAAGCAAGGGAACTTTTATTTGCTTCTTTATTCATGACAATACAAACATTTTGAATGCTATTCATGTCAGGAATGTCAATATCATAACAAAACCAGAAATGTAAAGTAAGTAAGTCATAGGCCAATATATTTTTATTTCAGGTCAAAGATATTGCAGCAAATGCACACTATACCTACCATTAAGTGTGAACAATGCTCTTCACATGTACTGTATGAACATTTGTTTAAGCAAAACCATCATACCCACTTTAATTCAAGAGATACCACATATACAAATATTTTCATTGCTATGCAAACAGGCTAATTATTATACACACACAATCCCCCAATCATGCTCATTTGAACAGTACCAATGCCCTCTACCACTGAACCAAATAGCAAGTTATTATCTCAGGATAAATATTTTGTATGCAAGTCTATTGTTATGCAAATAAGCTACTTGATATGCACACTACACCTCACCAATGAGTGTAGACAATGCTCTTCAGGTATATGATCATTTGTGTAAAACAAAATCCCCACTCCCACTTTAATTTAAAAGATATCATAGATACAAATATTTTCATTGTTATGCACATAAGCTAATTAGTATGCACACACAACCCCAAAGCATGCTCATTTGAACAGTGCCCATGTCCTCTATACCTGTAACAAGTACCAAGTTATTACCTAAGGTTAAATATTTTCAGAAAATCTATTGTTATGCAAATAACCTAATTAATATGCACACTTCACCTCAACAGTAAGTATAGACAATGCTCTTCGCATATATGATAATTTGTGCAAACAAAATCCATCCCCACATCCACTTGAATTTAAGGTAAATCATAGATACAAATATTTTTGTTGTTATGCAAATAAGCTAAACAACCCCTAATCATGCCCCCTTGAACAGTACCCTTATGCCAAGTCACATGATACATGAATGTACACCATTCATAACTTAAGTTATGAAAACTTTATCCAAAAACTTTAACCTAAAACTTTAACCTGACAAATATCTTATTGTCATGCAAATAAGCTAATTAGTATGCACACACAACCCCACAATCATGCTTATTTGAACAGTACCCATGTCCTCTACCCCTATGCCAAGTCACATGAATGTGCACCATTCATAACTTATGAAAACTTTAACCAAAAACTTTAACCAAAAACTTTAACAAAACTTTAACTTGACAAATATTTTCATTGTTATGCAAATAAGCTAATTAGTATGCACACACAATCCCCCAATCTTACTCATTTAATCAGTCCCCATGTCCTCTACCCCTATGCCAAGTCACATGAATGTACACAATTCATAACTTAGATTATAAAACTTTAATCAAAACTTTATCGGACGCTGACGCCGATGCCGACAGTGGGGGTAGTAAAATAGCTCTACTATTCTTCGAATAGTCGAGCTAAAAATGTGTCTTGCTTGAGGAAACAATGCAGTGTTTGCGATGGAAATCAAACTTGGTAGCTCTCGTAAATGACTCCTTGACCACTGCACCTCCAACCAGAAAGGTTTGTACTTCATAAAAAAAATATATATATTCATCCTTTTCTTTGACAATCAGAAAATTACAAAATCTATACACCTAATTGACACCCACAACAGAAACAACATACCCTTTGCCTCTCAAGCTGCCCATACTTGTTGTGGAACTGTTCTGCCTGATTGGCCATAACTTCCCTGAGGTCATTCAAATGGATCTTCAGCAAGTTTTTGAGTACCAGCATTGGAACTTCTGCCACAAGAGTTTCCAATCTCTCAAGTTGTTCACGAAACTCTGTGCAAAAAAAAAACCCAAAGTTGATCATTACCATGGGTTGATGGCTCATCATAGGTGCAAGCCTGGGATGCACCTGCCCCCCACAGATCAGCAAATCTTTGTTTTTTGTATTGAATATTATCTATAATTACAAATGATTAAGCTTTGCCTCCAATTGTGTATTACCCCTTTAACTACAATCACTTACAGCCGCTTATCATAACAATAGAATAGGATAATGTGAATGCACATACTTGTTCCTGTATTGGTGACAAATTAAAAAGAAAACATATGATATAGAAATTTCAGATCAAACCTGGAAGGGGGATTGACGAGGGAAATGTGGCCCTAAATACCTGTAGTTTGAAAGGTATATAGACATGTAGATTTTGCAAATATCTACCTTTGTTTTTAAGAGTAATAATATCTCAGCAGGTCATTTTTTTAAGTTTGAAAAAAACCTTAATCATATATGGGTGGTGACAACGTCCTCTCTGTGGTGGTGACAACGTCCTCTCTAAGGTGGTGACAACGTCCTCTCTAAGGTGGTGACAACGTCCTCTCTAAGGTGGTGACTGTGTAAGGGGGTATTTAAAGTGACTTTGGAGTTGATAGTGTGGAATTTGTTACTGGTCTCATAAATCCAGGAATTTCAGCAAGTTTTCTTGAGGTAGTTGGAAATGCTGAGGCAGAAATCAGAATGCAGAGTAGGGCTAATAGTAACTATTTGATTAGATAAGGTCTTATTGGCTACTGTGTTGGCCCTTTCATTGCCAGGGATACCGACATGACTAGGGTTCCAGAAAAAATGATTTTCTTTCCCGAGGAAGAGAAGAGGTAAACTTTGTTTAAGATTGGTAAGATTAAGGGAATTAGACCAGATTATGTTTAGGATACCAGTGAGAACCAACCTGATGACAAAGCAAGAAAGGAACGACAGTTGAATGAAAATTAAGGCTAAGAGAATGGCTTTTGCCTCAGTTGATAGACTGAAGCTCCATCAGGTAGTCTTGAAGAAAATGTAAGACAACAACAGAGAGCTGCAGAGGAGCCTTCCCGTGTGGAGCAGTTAGTGAAAAGAAAGGTATAGTTGTGGAAGTGCCTAGTGGCTTGAGAGTATTTGGAGAGAAAAGAGGTGGGCTTAAAAGTGTTTTTGTATAAGAAGCAAGGCCTAGGAAGACTTGAAGAGGGTATAGTCAAAAGTTTCAGTCACTAAAAATGATGAAAAATTCGGTGTAAGGTATAAAAGACTTAAACAAATTTGGTCAGAATTTGCTGCATCACTTCTAAGAATTATGATGGACAATAAAAAAACAAAGGATTGGCAAAAGAAAATACCAAGACGCCCTTTAAAACATTAAAATTTGCATACAAATTTGCATTTTGATGCCTGAGATTTCAAAACGCTGTCAAATTTAAATAATTTTGATTAATTATATTTTACTACTTTCATGGTTTCAAAAAGATTTTAAAGCATGTTAGCCACTGCCTCTATGCATCAATATACCTTTTAGAATTAATCAAATAAATAAAGACAAATCGAGTTCTACAACAGTTCGGGTAAACTTCAATTTTTTTTTAAGAAAAATAAGTCAAAATGTATGAATTTACCTTGTAAGCACTGATTATGATAATCATCTGCTTGGGTGTAGTAAGACTGCAGTTTGCTGACAATCACATCAGCACAAGTTTCAAATGAGTCATGAATAGCCTGCTGCCTGGTTATCTGTCTGTTACCCTTCTGTTTGTAGTAAAGCTAAATGAAGAGGACAAGGGAGAAATGAAACAAGTTCGTTTTATAAAAAAATATGTCCTTGGGAGAATACATAGAAAGAATTTTCATAATGGCAAAAATACAAAAATATATTTTCTTGCAAAATACATGGAATGGAATGTTATATAACAGCCATTGCAAAGTAAATCAATTAAGTGCCTGAAATAATATCAACAATGAATATACATTAGTACTGCATCGAGAAGGTCTACACATATGTACAGGTAACATTTGCACCAAATTAAACAATATCCCAAGTACCAAATTTTCATGAAAATCAGTTAAAAATTGACCATATTATACCTTTTTTAATTTTTTAGTCATTGATATGCAAATTTCTGTTCGTGGAAACTAGGAGCTGTTCCTAAAATTCAAAAAGTGTCTCCATTTAGAACTCTTTGGATTAGGCTATTCAACTTTAAATGTTCATAGACCTTACAAATAGTGCAATATTATCGCTGTTTTGGGTTCCCTGCCTTTGACTCCGCCTCCCGGCTTATTTTCAAAAAAGTGCTGGCAGAGTAAGGGTTAATCAACCTGTGACAAGTGTGCCAACTCAAAAAATATGCAGCATGGTCCTGGTGGGCGACCCATTGGGTCACTGAAGCGGAATGAGCCCAACTTTGCTGCTCGAAAGACAGAGGACCCTTCAATAATCAGCCTGTGCTCAACCCTTACTCTACCACGCAGGGGTATTGTAGCCATTTTGGGTGCCCCGTTTTTGACTCTGCCTCCCAGGAGCATTTAAAAAAAGTGCTAGTAGAGTAAGGGTTAATCAACCTGTAACAAGTGTGCCAACTTGAAAAAATATACAGCATGGTCCCTGTGGGCGACCTACTTGGTAACTGAAGCAAAATAAGCCAGACTTTGCTGCTCGAATGACAGAGGACCCTTTAATAATTAGTCTGTGCTTAACTCTTACTCTACCATGCGGTGATATTATCACCGTTTTGGGTGCCCAGTCTTTGACTCTGCATCCCAGGCGTATTTTCAAAAAAGTGCTGGTAGAGTAAGGGTTAATAGTGCAATCTGCCCATCAAGATCAAGCACCTTAATATAATTTATTTATGGTTGATGATTTTAACCATTGTTTAATAAGAGTTAATAAACATGGTCCTTGAAAAACAAACAAACAAAAAAGCAACAACATGTCAAAACTATCACAATCAAAATGGGAGTATTTATCACAATAAATGCTGAACTTACATCTGCGACTGACAACAGACCATCCATGGAGTCTTGCAAAATGCGTCGGATGAGGGCCAGAAAGTATCTGTGAGATAGATGATTAAGAGCGGAACTTATAACATTATCAAAATCACCATTAATTGACTGAAATATTCAAATGAAAGCCACAATAAAAAAAAAATCATCATCAAAATATGTTTGTTTTTTTCTTCTTTTGAAAATCCATTGCTTTTAACCACGACCACAATAATTTCAAGTACTGCAGCTCTTAGATTTTTATATGGAAAACCTATATTAAAAAGATTTTTATATCAAGATTTTAACAATGAAGATGTTCCCAACTCATTAAAAAAACAATTGTGGCTAAAACTATAAAATTACATCTGATTTAAAAAAAACACTGTACCTTGGTATTGAGTGCTATTTGTGAACAGGAATCGAACAAAACGTGTCGCTGAATGATTTAATACTCTTTTCATAGTATTGTGTTTCATAAAATGAATGAAGTAACAGTGATTACCATTCACTTAATTTATCCCAAACAAACCTCTTTAACAATTCCCTGCAAAGTAATAATGATATATAAAATATCTAAGGAGATTTCATGACTCTATAGCAGCAACATTTCATGGAAACTTAATTTACCAGTGCAATTTTTCTGCTTGTAACCTGGAAATGCTAATTAGGTGTCTAATTTTTAAAATGCTGTAAAATGATCAATTTTTAACTGATTTTGATGGAACAGCTTGACATTTTCATGGTCTCTAGTATATTTTAAACCATTTAGGCCCGTGTTGTTGCTACCTGTCCGTATACCTTTAAATGAAATGGTAGAAGTGATGTTAGGTTAGCGATTGAAGTAAATCAAAGTAATACACTTTTATTTTGAATGCTGCATGACATGCTTTTGATCAACTGGATCTACCTTTGTGGGAAGATATTCCAACATGAACAAAAACAAGAGGAATTTCCTCAAGAGACAAATTTAATACTCACTTATCCTTTTCAGGTTTCTCGCCAAAAATATAGTACTTGGGATCCCACTTCAGACCAGTGTTCTTGAATTTCATCACTCTACAGAGATGATGAAATGAAAGACAAAGAGAGGATACAAATTTAAACATCACTTTATGTAGATTCAAACATGCATATTTAACTAGAAGTGACATAGGCCCAAATGATATTAAACTTTACTCAAGAATCACCCCTGCCCTTCACTGTATGGTGCCTTCACTGTATGGTGCCTTCACTGTATGTTGCCTTCGCTGTATGGTGCCTTCACTGTATGGTGCCTTCACTGTATGGTGCCTTCACTGTACGGTACCTTCACTGTACGGTGCCTTCACTGTACGGTGCCTTCACTGTACGGTGCCTTCACTGTACGGTGCCTTCACTGTACGGTGCCTTCACTGTACGGTGCCTTCACTGTACGGTGCCTTCACTGTGTGGTGCCTTCACTGTGTGGTGCCTTTACTGTATGGTGCCTTCACTGTACGGTGCCTTCACTGTGTGGTGCCTTCACTGTGTGGTGCCTTCACTGTATGGTGCCTTCACTGTGTGGTGCCTTCACTGTGTGGTGCCTTCACTGTATGGTGCCTTCACTGTGTGGTGCCTTCACTGTATGGTGCCTTCATTGTATGGTGCCTTCACTGTATGCCTTCACTGTACGGTGCCTTCACTGTCTGGTGCCTTCACTGTGCGGTGCCTTCACTGTGTGGTGCCTTCACTGTGTGGTGCCTTCACTGTGTGGTGCCTTCACTGTATGGTGCCTTCACTGTACGGTGCCTTCACTGTACGGTGCCTTCACTGTACGGTGCCTTCACTGTACGGTGCCTTCACTGTACGGTGCCTTCACTGTGTGGTGCCCTCACTGTATGGTGCCTTCAGTGTGTGGTGCCTTCACTGTGTGGTGCCTTCACTGTATGGTGCCTTCACTGTATGGTGCCTTCACTGTATGGTGCCTTCACTGTACGGTGCCTTCACTGTGCGGTGCCTTCACTGTGCGGTGCCTTCACTGTGCGGTGCCTTCACTGTGCGGTGCCTTCACTGTACGGTGCCTTCACTGTGCGGTGCCTTCACTGTGCGGTGCCTTCACTGTGCGGTGCCTTCACTGTACGGTGCCTTCACTGTACGGTGCCTTCACTGTACGGTGCCTTCACTGTGTGGTGCCTTCACTGTGTGGTGCCTTCACTGTGTGGTGCCTTCACCACACAGTGAAGGCACTACACCAGTAATAATATATTATTAGAAATATAACAATCTGACCAGATCAGTTTTTGATTTTGAAAATAGCACGTTTAGTTTTTAAGTTTTCGCTGATCAAAGTTTTATTGGTTTTTAATTTATGTGAAATCTGTGATGTTTGACTGGGCAGAGAGCTCGGAAACTTTATAAAATTCTTTCAATTTCTTTCTGAAACCTTAATCATTAGAAGTTTTTGGAAAGTCTATTCCTGCGAGAATTATATTGGGCCATGGCAAAGACTCAAAAACGTTAGATCACAATTTTCCGCACCACTTCAAATAATTACGACAGATATTGAAAAAAACAAAGGATTCACAAATAAAGATACTAAGGATTAAAGCTTGCATCATACAATTTGCATAAAACATGCAAATTGATGCCTAATATTTAAACACACTGTAAAATGGTCAATGTTTATCTACCTACTGTGGAGTAGCCGTTATCATACCTGTCTACAGACCAAGAGGCAAGGGGTTCAAGCCTGGGGTGGGCAGACACGCCAGTGCACCACAACTGGTTATCAAAGGCCGTGGACATTGACTTGGTTGTCGATGTTATGTCTGTCCGTACGTCATACCTGTTTTCTCGTCCGGGTCATATTAAGCGTTTCGTGATAGCGTTTGTACTATCATAACCGAATACGCAGGCGACGACCCCGTCATTGTAATTGTGTGTTTAACTCTCTCTCGGTCAATGTTCAACGGATTCTGATTAAATTTTGTATTATTATGATGGTTTTTAATAGATTTTAATTTAAAGCATTTTAGGTCACGTTGCCTCAATACATCTCTTTACCTTTACAAATGCTGGCTGTGATTCTACAAAACTCTTCATTTCTGCCCCAGCTATCTCAATGGGCATGCAAACCTGACTGCTTCTCAACATGTGACATCATAGTAAAGTGAGAGTTTCACCCTCCTTGCCCTTTTCCTTTACCCCAGGAAATATAACATCTTAGATACCAACTTGGGGACTAAGTGGGCCATAGGGGTAAGGGGGAGAAGCAACTTCCTTCTAAAGATTGACCAATCTTTCTAGGGGGGAGGGAAGGAGGAGGGGGGGGATAAAAGAAACAAAGAAGATTCAATTGTATGCTCACTGAGAAGGGTGTTACATATTCTTAATTTTATTTTGTGTTACACCTTATTTTGTGTTACACCTTATTTTGATATCATTCCAATTTCATATTTGTACCACTTTACTTGAATTTTTTTTTCCCCCTTCCCTACACTCAACCATGCTCCTCACCACTCATCTCACTCCCCTCAATTTTCTCATATTTATTGCTGGATGTACAGCATTAAACATGTACATGTTAGCCATGAAAGCAGTATATAGGTTGACAAGTTAAAGGGTCAAAAAATTTGACACTATCATTTGTAATTAAGCTCAATTTCCTCATACTTTTTACTAAATGTACACTACCCAACCTTAAATGTTAGCCATGAATGCAATAAATAGGTTGACGAGTTAACGGGTCAAAAGATTTGGCACTGGTCCTCATATTTTATGCTGGATGTACGTGCACTACTGAAACATGAAATGATAGCCATGAAAGCAATATATAGGTTAACGAGGTGAAGAGTCAGAGAATTTGACACTCCAGCGTTTGTGGGTTAAGACCATCAGTTGAGATTACATCTCATTATTTCACACCGAAGCCATAAAAAACATCTTAGATGAGGTAATTACCATTCAAAGTTGTTCAACACATGACTGAGGCCCAGACTTGCACACGGGTCTTTTATAATGTATCAAGCTTCTTACTGAACAGTGTAATAGATACCAGGCTACCACTTGAATTAGATTATATGTCATTTTGCTTCATATCAGGTATTTAGTGAGATATTTTGAATTAGCTGAGAATGTAATATTAGATGATATAGATTTCCTTTATGACTTTTGTGACCTGAATTTTGTGAATAGCATTCCCATTTTCAAGTTTCTCTTTGAGTTTGGAAAGTAAGATTTTGAAGCATTCTGTAAGGTCTTTACAGCCACCCATAACCCTCAGTTTATAGCACCACTCGTTTCTGCCCTGCTCAATTTCCTTACATTTTATGCTGGATGTACCCTAATGATATACAGCACAGGTTGAGCAATATGTAGGTTAAAGAGTTAAAGAGTGAAAATAATTGTTGTTCTAACATTTATGAGTTAAGACCATCAGTTTGGATTCAATCTCATTATTTCACACCTAAGGCATAAAAACAATTAAAGAGATATGAGGTAATTATACCATTAAGACATGACTGAGGCCCTGAATTGCACAAGAATCTTTTTATATGTATCAAACTTGTTACTGAACAGTGTAATAGATACCAGGCTACCACATGAAGTAGATCATGTGTCATTGTGCTTCAAATCAGGTTTTTTGTGAGATATTTTGAATTTGGTGATAATGTAATCTTAGTTGATATAAATTACCCTTATGACTTGTGCGACCTGAATTTAACAAAATGCATCTTCACTTTTAATTTTCTGTTTGAAAATGCAAGTCACCCAGCAATATATTTTAATCATATTTAAAAAGAAAGATATTTAAGCATTCTGCCAACTAAGGATGTATTTTTTCTTTAACTCAGTACAAATACAACTTTAAACTCAGTATACAGATGATCCATACACGTAAGATTTCCCTGAAACATTTTGCTGTTAAAGATTTAGTAAAGTTGCTTTACAATAAATGGTTAGCTACTTTTTAACAAGCTGAAACAGACAGACAAACTATTTACAAAAACACTGACATGCCAATCACTGACCACCGCCATCAATAATGTGTCAGATTTACCCGCCATCACTAAAATGTGTCAGATTTACCCACCATCACTAATGTGTCAGATTTACCCGCCATCACTAATGTGTCAGATTTAGCCGCCATCACTAATGTGTCAGATTTTAAACCCGCCATCACTAATATATGTCAGATTTACATGCCATCAATAATGTGTCAGATTTACATGCCATCAATGTGTCAGGTTTACCCACCATTACTAATGTGTCAGATTTACTGGTGATGTGTCTGTCAAGCAATTATCTTGAAATGTAATTTCCTCTTTAATTTTATTTAACTAACCCTAATGCACTGCTATGATGGTTACTTACCCTGATGTACTCCTACGAGAGTTACCAACACTGATGCACTGTTACGAGGGTTACTTACCCTGATGCACTCCTATGAGAGTTACGAATACCGATGCACTGCTACAAGGGTTACTTACCCTGATGCACTCCTACGAGGATTACTAACACTGATGCACTCCTACAAGGGTTACTTTCTACGAGGGTTACTAACACTAATGCACTCCTACGAGGGTTACTTACGCTAATGCACTCCTACGAGGGTTACTAACACTGATGCACTCCTACGAGGGTGACTAACACTGATGCACTCCTACGAGGGTTACTTACACTGATGCATTCCTAAGAGGGTTACTTACGCTGATGCACTCCTACGAGGGTTACTAACACTGATGCACTCCTATGAGGGTTACTTATGCTGATGCACTCCTACAAGGGCTACTAACACTGATGCACTCCTACGAGGGTTACTTACCCTGGTGCACTTCTACGAGGGTTACTTACCCTGAGGCACTCCTATGAGGGTTACTTACCCTGATGCACTCCTACGAGGGTTACATACACTGATGCACTCCTACGAGGCTTACTTATGCTGATGCACTCCCACGAGGGTTACTTAAGCTGATGCATTCATTCGGGGGTTACTTACCCTGATGCACTCCTACGAGGGTTACTTACACTGATGCACTCCTACGAGGGTTACTTATGCTAATGCACTTCTACAAGGGTTACTTATGCTGATGCACTCCTATAAGGGCTACTTACGCTGATGCACTCCTATGAGGGTTACTTACGCTGATGCACTCCTACGAGGGTTACTTATGCTAATGCACTTCTACAAGGCTTACTTACCCTGATGCACTCCTAGGAGGGTTACTTGCACTGATGCACTCCTATGAGGGTTACTTGCGCTGATGCACTCTTACGAGGGTTACTTACCCTGATGCACTCTTACGAGGGTTACCTTTGCTGATGCACTCCTACAAGGGTTACTTACCCCATGCAGTGCTATGAGGGTTACTTACCCTGATGCACTCCTATGAGGGTTACTTACGCTGATGCACTCCTACCAGGGTTACTTATGCTGATGCACTTCTACAAGGCTTACTTACACTGATGCACTCCTATGAGGGTTACTTACGCTGATGCACTCCTATGAGGCTTACTTACGCTAATGCACTTCTACGAGGGTTACTAACACTGATGCACTCCTACGAGGGTTACTAACACTGATGCACTCCTACGAGGGTTACTTACACTGATGCATTCCTAAGAGGGTTACTTATGCTGATGCACTCCTACGAGGGTTACTAACACTGATGCACTCCTATGAGGGTTACTTATGCTGATGCACTCCTACAAGCGGGACTAACACTGATGCACTCCTACCAGGGTTACTTACCCTGTTTCACTTCTACGAGGGTTACTTACCCTGAGGCACTCCTATGAGGGTTACTTACCCTGATGCACTCCTACGAGGGTTACATACACTGATGCACTCCTACGAGGGCTACTTATGCTGATGCACTACTACCAGGGTTACTTACCCTGATGAAATCCTACGAGGTTTACTAACACTGATGTACTCCTACGAGGGTTACTTACGCTGATGCACTCCTACGAGGGTTACTTATGCTGATGCACTTCTACAAGGGTTACTTATGCTGATGCACTCCTATAAGGGCTACTTACGCTGATGCACTCCTATGAGGGTTACTTACGCTGATGCACTCCTACGAGGGTTACTTATGCTAATGCACTTCTACAAGGCTTACTTACCCTGATGCACTCCTAGGAGGGTTACTTGCACTGATGCACTCCTATGAGGGTTACTTGCGCTGATGCACTCTTACGAGGGTTACTTACCCTGATGCACTCTTACGAGGGTTACCTTTGCTGATGCACTCCTACAAGGGTTACTTACCCCATGCAGTGCTATGAGGGTTACTTACCCTGATGCACTCCTATGAGGGTTACTTACGCTGATGCACTCCTACCAGGGTTACTTATGCTGATGCACTTCTACAAGGCTTACTTACACTGATGCACTCCTATGAGGGTTACTTACGCTGATGCACTCCTATGAGGCTTACTTACGCTAATGCACTTCTACGAGGTTACTAACACTGATGCACTCCTCGAGGGTTACTAACACTGATGCACTCCTCGAGGGTTACTTACACTGATGCATTCCTAAGAGGGTTACTTATGCTGATGCACTCCTACGAGGGTTACTAACACTGATGCACTCCTATGAGGGTTACTTATGCTGATGCACTCCTACAAGCGGGACTAACACTGATGCACTCCTACCAGGGTTACTTACCCTGTTTCACTTCTACGAGGGTTACTTACCCTGAGGCACTCCTATGAGGGTTACTTACCCTGATGCACTCCTACGAGGGTTACATACACTGATGCACTCCTACGAGGCTTACTTATGCTAATGCACTTCTACGAGGGTTACTTATGCTGATGCACTCCTATAAGGGCTACTTACGCTGATGCACTCCCACGAGGGTTACTTAAGCTGATGCATTCCTTCGAGGGTTACTTACCCTGATGCACTCCTACGAGGGTTACTTACACTGATGCACTCCTACGAGGGTTACTTATGCTAATGCACTTCTACAAGGGTTACTTATGCTGATGCACTCCTATAAGGGCTACTTACGCTGATGCACTTCTATGAGGGTTACTTACGCTGATGCACTCTTACGAGGGTTACTAATGCTGATGCACTTCTACAAGGCTTACTTACCCTGATGCACTCCTACGAGGGTTACTTGCGCTGATGCACTCCTATGAGGGTTACTTACGCTGATGCACTCTTACGAGGGTTACTTACCCTGATGCACTCTTACGAGGGTTACTTATGCTGATGCACTCCTACAAGGGTTACTTACCCCCATGCAGTGCTATGAGGGTTACTTACCCTGATGCACTCCTATGAGGGTTACTTGCGCTGATGCACTCCTACCAGGGTTACTTATGCTGATGCACTTCTACAAGGCTTACTTACCCTGATGCACTCCTACGAGGGTTACTTACGCTGATGCACTCATATGAGGGTTACTTTCTACGAAGGTTACTAACACTAATGCACTCCTACGAGGGTTACTTACGCTAATGCACTCCTACGAGGGTTACTAACACTGATGCACTCCTACGAGGGTGACTAACACTGATGCACTCCTACGAGGGTTACTTACACTGATGCATTCCTAAGAGGGTTACTTACGCTGATGCACTCCTACGAGGGTTACTAACACTGATGCACTCCTGAGGGTTACTTATGCTGATGCACTCCTACAAGGGCTACTAACACTGATGCACTCCTACGAGGGTTACTTACCCTGGTGCACTTCTACGAGGCTTACTTACCCTGATGCACTCCTAGGAGGGTTACTTGCACTGATGCACTCCTATGAGGGTTACTTGCGCTGATGCACTCTTACGAGGGTTACTTACCCTGATGCACTCTTACGAGGGTTACCTTTGCTGATGCACTCCTACAAGGGTTACTTACCCCATGCAGTGCTATGAGGGTTACTTACACTGATGCACTCCTATGAGGGTTACTTACGCTGATGCACTCCTATGAGGCTTACTTACGCTAATGCACTTCTACGAGGGTTACTAACACTGATGCACTCCTACGAGGGTTACTAACACTGATGCACTCCTACGAGGGTTACTTACACTGATGCATTCCTAAGAGGGTTACTTATGCTGATGCACTCCTACGAGGGTTACTAACACTGATGCACTCCTATGAGGGTTACTTATGCTGATGCACTCCTACAAGCGGGACTAACACTGATGCACTCCTACCAGGGTTACTTACCTGTTTCACTTCTCGAGGGTTACTTACCCTGAGGCACTCCTATGAGGGTTACTTACCCTGATGCACTCCTACGAGGGTTACATACACTGATGCACTCCTACGAGGCTTACTTATGCTAATGCACTTCTACGAGGGTTACTTATGCTGATAAGGGCTACTTACGCTGATGCACTCCCACGAGGGTTACTTAAGCTGATGCATTCCTTCGAGGGTTACTTACCCTGATGCACTCCTACGAGGGTTACTTACACTGATGCACTCCTACGAGGGTTACTTATGCTAATGCACTTCTACAAGGGTTACTTATGCTGATGCACTCCTATAAGGGCTACTTACGCTGATGCACTTCTATGAGGGTTACTTACGCTGATGCACTCTTACGAGGGTTACTAATGCTGATGCACTTCTACAAGGATTACTTACCCTGATGCACTCCTACGAGGGTTACTTGCGCTGATGCACTCCTATGAGGGTTACTTACGCTGATGCACTCTTACGAGGGTTACTTACCCTGATGCACTCTTACGAGGGTTACTTATGCTGATGCACTCCTACAAGGGTTACTTACCCCCATGCAGTGCTATGAGGGTTACTTACCCTGATGCACTCCTATGAGGGTTACTTGCGCTGATGCACTCCTACCAGGGTTACTTATGCTGATGCACTTCTACAAGGCTTACTTACCCTGATGCACTCCTACGAGGGTTACTTACGCTGATGCACTCCTATGAGGGTTACTTATGCTGATGCACTCTTACGAGGGTTACTGACCCTGATGCACTCCTACGAGGGTTACTTATGCTAATGCACTCCTACAAGGGTTACTTACCCCCATGCAGTGCTATGAGGGTTACTTACCCTGATGCACTTCTACGAGGATTACTGTCTAAGCTCAAGGAGGTATTTCTCTTCACCAATGGTCTCAATCTGTCTTTGTCACCTGACCTCATCATTGGCTTCAAAAGACCCTTCCCTTTGCCGTCTTCTGTCAGCAGACTTGTCTGATTAGCAGCCATTGGTTTACCTTAGAAAATAAAATCAAATGCAGGAATACTTAAAATGGACTATGAATTTCTTCACCACTATGTTTCTTTAATAGTCCTCTATAATACACATGACTATGATCACATGATTATGATTATGATCACATGATTATGATCACATGATTATAATCACATGATTATGACCACATGATTATGATATGATTATGCAAATTTATGGAAATATATTCTTTAAAAAAAATCTAATTATGAAATTATTACCTGAAGACATTGGCTTATCTGTGTCTCCATCAGAATCTTCTCCTTTGCCTTTTGTTTTCTGTGATCTGGTGGGAAAAGAGAGAATTTATATGACACGCAGCACAAAGATCAACGAAAATGATTAAGTTGATGCAATCCATACTCTACCCCTCCCACACCTTTAAATATACCCCTCCCACACCTTTAAATATACTATGTGTCAAATTTTGATTACATGAGAGAGGAAAATTGAAATAAAATGAAGGTAAATAAATTATTTAAACATCTTATTCTATTCTAGAGATACAAAAGCTTAAAGCTCTTAGAGATTTCTGTAGAAGGATTGGTGTTAGATAAGAAGGAACATCACAGCATCATCTAGACTTTCTACACCAGTCGTTTTGAAGCAAAGTTTCAAAATCTGATTTCTTGTAAATGAAACAAGATATCAAGCAGACTTGTCACAGTTTTGTTTGTCTTTCCTGTCATTGAGAAATTACTAACGTATTTAAGAAAATTAATTGTGGCTAATTTGAAAATTCACATTAAAGATTATTAATGCCACCACGAGCACAAAATGATTGGTCAAATATTCTAGAGACTTCAGAATAATGCCCCTCACATTTCGGCCGAGTGCTCCTTTAAACATTAATGATGTCAATGTGGCAAAATCTAAAACATACTTGAGAATGTTTTTGATGAGTGAGACTGCAGCATCCTCTGCATGGGCTTTGTTCTTCTGACCAGGCACGACAATGACGGGAGTGTTAGGGCCACCTGTTCCCGGTTGACTGATTGACCCCTGACCTTTGTTTTCGGTAGTAAATCCCACTTTGCCTCCAGCAGCCATCTTTGGATGGAGACCTGATGGGAAGCCTGTGAGAGTTTTGCGACAATTCAGAAATGTTGCCCTCTCTTCGAAGGCTTCAATAATGGATGGAATGCTTGCCAACAGTTGGTCTGATGTTATTTGCTGTGATCGAGAGAAACGTTAAAACAAACAGTTTAGCATAAAAATTAAGAATTTGTAATTTAATCTGCAAATGTGTAACTAAGAACATACTTTGTTCTAACATGGTTATTATTTAGATCATTTATAAAAACAGAGAATGAAATATATTCTCTTGATATGTTCTATGTGGTTTTAACACAGTGTGAAAATTACTTCGTTAAATAAAAAAATATAGTACAGAATATTTGAGCTCATTCACATTTCTTCATAAGGCTTTTGAAGTTTGTTTCCAACTTAAAATACTACAAGTGTAAAAAGGACAGCATGCTCGACTATTTAAAGCTTGCATAGGAAATTCAATGAGGAAGTATGCAGTAATGGTGATAGTAAGAGAAACTTTTTACAGATTACCTGAGCTTTCAAGGATGCCTACAGCTTTATCTACGATGGAAAAACTGCACATGTGAGATAAATGCAAGTTGTATCACGTACCTCTTTATCCAAGTTGGGAAATTTGCATGCATCTACTCTCTTCTCCAACGTGTTGAGATGCCTCATCAGTAGCTGGGCTTTGGAGTTGCTCTCAGCCACATAACCCTTGATTTTCACCTGGGTGTTCGTCAACCAGCGTGTCAGTTTCTCAATAAAGGTCAAGTCAAATAGATGACTCTTGAACCTAAAGGGAAAAGATCAATGAGTGGAGTATGTGCCCAGAAGCAAGATGGAAGGACATGACATACTGTAATATGACAAGCTAAGAAGGGTTAGTCATCCCATAAAAATCCCACCACCACCACACCACCCCCACCACCACCACCACACCACCACCACCAAAAGTTCAGTAAGACTCAGAATCCTTATTTTTATTGTACGGACCAAATTTACCATGGTATTGCAAACCTGATCTACTACACAAACAGATCAGGCAGGCTTTACCTATAAAAGTTGTATCTGATTCCATCCACTTGTTCCCAGGTGAGTCATTTATCAAAAGCAGAATAGTATAGAGTCTTGAGGAAAATGAAGGTGAATGTGATTTTTTGCAGGCATACCCTTACCTGATTTTAAGAATACATTTTTGTAGGTATAGTGTACCTAATATTCCTTTCCAGGAAATCAGATGGACAATGCAACAATCTATGATAGATTTACACATCATGCTTTAATGAATTTGTCTTAATTCTAAATCTCTCAATGTACCTGTCCTGAAAGTTGCTAGCAATGTCAGTGGCCTGCTCTAGCCTTCTTGCCTCCATGCCCTCAAGGTCAGCCATAACAAACCCTTCCGCTGAGTCAATCTTATTAGCCAGCTTCTCAAGTCTCTTCTTGTAGCTGTCTATTTCTTCTGGTGAAAAGTTTCCACCATCTGTGAACAATCTGTCATTTGAAACAAATAATCTCAAGATTAATAAATAATTTCCAAAAGTTTTTTCAATTCTTGAACATCACTCTACTCTGTTGTAACCTGTGAGTCTTGGGGCAGGCTGTAATTCTCATCCAGTAAGAGGCATGGCATCTTATCCTAAAAGTGTCGGGGGAGAGGAGAGGCGAATTTTCCCCAAAATGAACTGAATTTTTCAAATTCTACTGGGATGTGTGTGTGTGTAAGGGAAGGGGGGGGACATATCCACTTGATTTATGCCCTGTGTTGGGCAATAATTCTTGAGTCTTTGGTATGACCCAACCAAGAATTGAACACAGGTCTCCAAACTAAAGGATTCTATCATTACTGTAGGTAGTTAGTCTTTTGCTCTGTTTTGTAGCATCCCAAAAACATCTTGACAAACTTACTTGAAAGACTTGATAAACCTTGCATTTGATTCCCTCAGCATTTGCAGTGGTGTCATCCAGGTATTGACGGAACTTCCTGAGTGACGCCCGGATGACCTCCATGTGATTTTCCACTTTGGTGTTCACTTGCTGGGAGAGGGATAACAGTCTAGAAAGAGAACGGAAATTAAATTTGTTAATAAATGATTGGAATTTTGACCAAAAATTCATTCGACAAGTATGATCGATACATTCATCTTTCCAGATTAACCTGTATCACAGCATAAGAGTGTCATTACAAAAAGAAGGGTGATGCAAAGTTAAATGAAGAATATTGTCCAAAGTAAATTTCTTGATATGTCATCAGTAAATATGACACAATTGACATATAAATTCAAATGTGAATCTTGTCCCCCAAAAAACTGCTTGACACGTCACTATCAGTAAATCCGATGCATGCTACTGACAGACCTTAAAAGCCACGATTCTGGCAATTATAACTATTGAAAAAAGGGAATTTGCGGGAAGAAATAATTATTTCATAAAAAAAAAAAAAACAGATATCACTTTGGTGGTGGTTATTGATTGTTATCATTGCAGCACTCATTTTGACCAATCAGAACTTGAATTGTACTGTATATTTATCTTTAATTTTCAGTGTGGCATAACCGCCAATCGGGATATCATATTTCAATTGAGATGCAGCTAAAGTCTACAATAATATCCAGAATGGGCTATAATATCCCATCGGGGATATCAAATATATTCCCATTGGGATATCAACCTGAATATTTCAGTGCTCTGAAAATGAATTAATCAGATGGATTTGTGCACAAGTAGGGGAATCATTCTCCATATCAACTTATGAATATTCATTAAAGCCCTAGGTAGTTTTCTTTCATTTCACCAGGGATTAGCAATATCCATCAAAGCATAGCAAAACTGGTGAAAGCAAGTGGAAGGTCTGTAATTGAAAATGAGAATGTTGATAGAGTAATAGTTTCTGTAAAACAGATTCTAGCTAAGAATTGAAATTTGACTTTTATGAATCATGCATAAATTATGAAAAGAGAAAGCACAACTCGAAGCCTGAATGGAATGATGAGTTTTGATATCTCATTTGGGATATCATATCCCGATGGAGATAATTTCAAACAATATCCCGTTTGGCACATATCCCGCACTGTCTTTTTTGATAAACTGACTTTAAAATTCAAGCTTTTTGTATCACATATTAAATAAAGGGAGGTGTGGGGGACAAATGTAAGAACTTATTTGTTTGTTTGATGAGGTTTAACTGCACCATGACAGCAATGGTCAAATTGTGCCAGAGAGATTACATTGTGAGTCAGAGATGAAAAGAGAACGGAAGAGTTGGGTAGAGAGCAGGAGGTAGGTAAAAGTTTGGAGAAGATTAGGACAAGAATAATCAAATATAGTTATAGTAGCAGGAAGGAAGGAAGGAAGGATGATTTTATCTGGGGAGTTTTTGCAGAAGAGCCGGGAATGAAGTTGAAGGGATTGAGGGAAGCTGTAGGGTAGGTGAAGAGAGGATAGTGAATGAAGATGTACTTGACTGTATGGGGCTTGTGACAGTTATTGCAGAGAGGCGGGTGGGGAGTCGGTGAGGATGCATGAGGTAGGTGTAACCAATTCTGAGGCGAGTGACGTAGACTTGGTATTTACGAGAGAGGTTGTGGGCAATGGGGTTGATGGGAATGGAAGGTTGAATGTTGTAAAAATTGTTATCAGTATGGGTGTTCCAAATTGATTACCATCGGTGATGGACATGGGAAACAGTAATTGGTTTGATGTGTTTTTTGGGCAAACGTAAAAGAATCTCATTCAAAATAAAAGTGTTCATAATATTTCCAATCTGACACTGCAATGATTGGTATGATATGTCCCAGAGATACATTGACATGCACAATTCTTCATAAACATCACTATCAGTTCCAAAGATTATTCTTATTTCTCAAGCAATCAAAAGATAACAACTTACGTAGCAGACTTTGTCGCCGTTGAAAAAGATCCCTCCATTAAATCCACTTCCTTCTGGAATTTCTCGACAAGTTGATCATGTTCGTGTTGCATAGCTGTAAACAGGGTCTTGATCTCATTCAATGAGCTGCCCACCCCTTTGGCATGCTGATTAATACGATCTTGATGTAATAAAAGCTCTGCTGCCCTCACATTGTGAATGTCTTTTTCTGTGCGCTCTGGGCGTGGTGCATGCAAATGAAGACGCAGATCTAACTCACTGTTCAACTCCTCTTTCTGTTTTCGAGAAAAATAATATTCGCCAATATAGTTCCAGGGTAATCCTGAACAAAGATTAACTAAGGGTTTTCTACACTTGTTACATTGACTGTTGAAAATATTTCAGAAACAGTGATTACTGTTTTAATCTGTGTGCCCAAGTGTCATCATTAACTTAACTACTCATTTTTTTTAGCAGCAATTTTTTTTTGATGTAATAGCATAAGTGTAGCAGCCTGTTGCAAAGATTAGAGATGCACAACTTTATTTATGGTATAGAGAGGTTTAAAGGTGCACCTCTTTCAAATGGGATTTTTTTTTAATCTAAATCTTAATACTTTTTGTTTGCTCTATTCATTTAAAAAAATTCAACAAAAACGTTTATAAAGAGAACAATGAGCTATTTGTTTATTACATACATACTAGAGTAAAATTGATACAAAAATACAAATTTCATCTCCATATGGAAATATGATATGACACTCACCTTGGCTGCTACAACACTGTTGGCCCTCACAATAGCTTGCTCTGCCCACTCCTCTAGGTGATTAAGAAATTCCACTCTCAGACTAAAATACAGAAAACATGTTTGTAATATAAAACTTAATCACATATCATTAAAAGGTATATGGGCAGGTAGAGGTAAGATTAGCTAAATCAAAATCAACTAAAAACATTAGAGAAGGCAAAACATTTCACCAAAATCGGTTAAAAATTACAGCTTTTTTGTGTACATATTCAATTTTTGTGTTAATCTTGTGATGTATGAACAGGACATATAACTTAAAAGCTATACATGTATGTTATTTCAAAATTCAATGACTATTAAACTCTGAAAGTGCTCTTTTTGGTACATGGTTGAAAAGAACACTTTTGTACCTGTCCATGGACCTTTAACAAGAATTTGGTAACTAATTTAAAATTCAATAACATGTGCATTATGGCAAATAATGGTATTGTTTTAAGTCTGAAAAAGTCACTCTAACATTCCACGCAACAATATTAATTGTGTAGAAAGCTTGGGTAGTTTACATCTCTTTCTCAACAGCTAAGGTTGTATGAGATGTCTATATAATTTCAAAAACCAGTTGTGAAGCACTGATGAATGAAGACCCACCAGAAAGAGAGAAAAGAATATCTGTAGGACTAATACAAAGTGATCACTACAGCTTAATCTGGTTTGATAATAAAAAATGATTTACCCAGGTTAAAAAGTACATATGGCAGATTTTTAGGGCCTAAACATCAAATTTCTTTTGTTCACTGGCAATTGTGGTGTTGTACATTTTCTGTTGTCAAACATTTAAAAGTGGAATCAAACATTTTATAAAACCATAGTGTTAATTTGGTGCTGAATTGGCCTATAACAATTACTGCACAAGATACCATAGTGTTAATTTGGTGCCGAACTGGGCCTATAACAATTACTGCACAAGATAAGGTGGCCATCATTTCTATTACTTCTGCATTAGCCTCCATATCATCCAAAGTTACACACCATGTTTCATTCATGACCTGAATAACATAATGTAAAGCAATAAGTTATTTTAATTGATGATTACAGAAACAAAATTACACAATGCAGACAGCTAACACCAGAGTCTAGTCTTTTAGCATTTCACATAAAATTAAATCCCACACCATGAATAAATTATTTGACTGATGAAGGGCAAGATCAAAATTAATGTGCTAGTCAAGTCTATTACTTACACTTTTCGTAATTCAATAAATAGACTCTCCACAACAGAAACATTGCGGATGTACTCCACAGGCTTTTCCATTTCCTCCTCTTCCTCCCCAGCCTCTGTCAAGAATGCAGAGTCCCCATCATGTCCAGCATCACCCTCCGCCAGGTCTGGTTCTCCTCCCATTGTGAGGACGTAGAAGGTGGTACCCTTGGCAGTCGATACAACCTCTTTGACTGCCATTGGGACTGGACTGTGGCTTTGGGCGGAGGTACCCGAGTCTTTGCCCGAGACACCAGATACACTCTATATGAAGTTGGAGAGAAAAAATACATGTCCTAACAGCCTGCAACACTATCGATTTCATTTTCTTTTATCAGAAATCCATAATCAGTGACTTTTAAAACTTTCCAAATATTCATAATAATGGACGACAAGCGGCTAAAATTTTACAAAAAAAGCTCTCATTTCTTCCAATTGTAATTTTTGTTTATGACAATTCCGTGTCTTGAAGGCATATGTATGGTCTACTTTTCTCTATGACTGTGAATGCTGGACAATTACCAGTGACATCAAGAAAAGATTAGAAGCTATGGAAATGTGGTACATTAGGAGAATATTGAAAATATCTTGGACAGATAGGAAAACAAATAATGATGTCCTGATAGCTTCAGGCATGGACAGGTCCCTACTTAATGCCATCAGAAGGAGACAGATGGAATTTTTCGGGCATGTTTTTCGGGAGGGTGGTTTGGAACAGCTTGCAGTATGTGGGAAAATTGAGGGCACAAGAAGCAGAGGAAGGCAGCGAGTTAAATATGTCCAAAGCTTAAACAACTGGGCAACCGACAACAGCCTACATACCGCTGCCGTTCTATGAACAATTCAGACTACTTTAAAAGAGCCACTGACGATCTATCGAAGGAAAATGTCACATGACACACCACGAAGAGATCTCGATGTAATTTACCAGTGGTCGCGAGTCAAAGACCGTAGACCCCACTGGAAAAACCCCGGTGGATAGCTGCAAGTTATCCCAGAACTCATGACGGAACCAAGCTTGAGAGAGGGCCCACCTCCACAACGAAGAGGGGGGTGAACAACCACTCAGAAAAGCCATGCTACGTTAAGGAAAGGCGGGCCGAGGCCACACTATCAAAAGAAGCGCTCCGGGACTGAGATGCAACGCCGGAGCCCGAAAGAGGCAAAATTCGTCCTGACCCGAGGCTGTCGTGGAAGCCTGCAAGGTCTTGAGCAGCCAGTTCGCCCTGCGCCGAGACGAGGAACGAATCCAGAACTCTTGAGTCCGCACCTCTCTGTCGAAAAGGAGACCACAACAGTGGCGCAAAAGTAACAACAAGTTCATGCATTTAGCTCTAAACAGAAGTGACTGGAGGGCCATGATCGCCAATGTCTGTTCCAGACTTGACACCTCAGAAAGAGAGAGAGAGAGAGTTTATGACAAGTACAGAAGTATCCACATTATAACTAAATCCACCAGAGCCATTTGGCCATTAGTACTTATTCCCAGTTTCCATTGCACGATGATGAGCATATGAAACCCCTGGACGGGATGCCAAACCATCACAGGATAATTCCACAACAATACTCATTTACAACTGAGTAGACATGAAACCCCTAAGCGGGATGCCGGACTATCACAGGATAACTCCACAACAATGCTCATTTACAACTGAGTAGACATGAAGCCCCTGGACGGGATACCAGACCATTACAGAATAACTCCACAACAATACTCATTTACAACTGAGTAGACATGAAACCCCTGGACGGGATGCCAGACCATCACAGGATAACTCCACAACAATACTCATTTACAACTGAGTAGACATGAAACCCCTCGACGGGATGCCAGACCATCATCGGATAACTCCACAACAATACTCATTTACAACTAAGTAGACATGAAACCCTGGAACCGAGATGACCAGAACACGGACTAAAACACGCGGAACCCCTAGGATGCCAGACCATCACAGGATAACTCTACAACAATACTCATTTACAACTGAGTAGACATGAAACCCCTGGACGGGATGCCAGACCATCACAGGATAACTCCACAACAATACTCATTCACAACTGAGTAGAAACCCCTGGACGGGATGCCAGACCATCACAGGATAACTCCACAACAATACTCATTTACAACTAAGTAGACATGAAACCCCTGGACGGGATGCCAGACCATCACAGGATAACTCCACAACAATACTCATTTTTAATTCAGTAGACTAAAGCATGTATAAGTATTTTGCTCAAGGACACAATACAGCACTTACAACAGGAGTCGAACCTGGTACTTTTTGCATACAAGTATGACCCCTTAACCACTGCACCACATCTGCATTGTAATAACCTAAAAAACAATCAATGTCAAAATTGCATACAACTTTTTAATTCTTTTAAAGAATAGTAAGTGTTTATAAAGTGCAAGAAATACATGTTTCATAGTACTAAAGAAAAGAAAAGAGGAAAGTTTAGGAGACCAAATTATGAAACATTGAAAAGATTTTAAAAGATATTGATTTTGGTAAATGATATCATGGTGCATGGTGAGAAAGACCACTCCAAGGAATAAAATTTGAATATAAAATAGAATAGAATATATATAAATTTTTCTATAACTTTATATATTTATATTTGTTTTGTTTTTTAATTTGTCATTGTATATTGTTTTGTATGTATGTGTATGCAAATGTAAATTTATATGTACATGTTAATTGTAAATGTTGTGAAAAACCAAATAAATGAAATGAATGAATGAATAGTACAAAAGAGGGTAGTTATAAAACATCATACCTATTCTTCTTAGAATCAATTTGGGTGTAGTTACTGGATGAAAAATAAACAAACTTATTCTACACTAGATGAATGGTGTAAAAGAAACACAAGTATGAAATAGGTGCAGAAAACAACCTACCCTCTTGAGAAGCACATTTTTCCATTTCACAACATGTCTCAGGCTGAGTTGGGGTTAGGCATATACTGCAGAATGTCAAGAGATGAATCCATTCACAAAAAGGATTGGAAACAATTGTGTTTATACAGTAGGTAACAAGTGAGCAAGTGAAGTGATGAGTTATCGTGGAGGTACCACCAGGGTGAGGACAGGTGCAAGGTGAAAGGTTATGTGTATGCAAGAGAGTAAGAGGAAGATAAGAAATGAGAAAATTCCAAAGTGATTAATGAAAAAACAAAAAACCCATGACATGCAATTTCAACATAATAAATAAAGGACCTAGGTGAAATGAAATTCTGGCAATCTACACTTCTTTTTATGAAACAGTATATTTGTAATAAAATAATAGGAATTGGTTGGGCAGAAAAGAGGGAGTAACTACTTCATTACTTCATGACTATTTATAAAACTTGTTCCCTCTATCTTTCATAAACCATTAACAGGGGAAATTAATAAGGGAAGAAATGGAATGGGTAGATATATTAGTCTTGCGGAAGTGGAAATCCTCTGGAAAGAGGACTTTGATTGGTATAGAAATCTCCTCCATGCAATACCAGGGAGATGGTTTCCAGATCAATTGTTCAAACAAAAATAACAATCACCACACCAATCTTTATACAAATCTTTGGATAGTATATTTTTAAACAGAAACATTGATTGCATTAAAAAGAATAAACAGGAGTCAAACTCACTGATTTATCTGACATGACACTAGGAGAGCGGCCCCCATCATGAGGAGACCCTGCATGTTCCCCCTGTTGGGGGAGTGGTGTTCTCCTTCTTACAGGAAGAAGCAGCTTTTTTGTTCTCTGCTTGGCCTCTTCCTTTCTTTCATGTTCAAGTTGTTTCTGTCTCTCCTGAAAATACAAAAGAAGTTTTAAAAAAATGTGAGGCCTGTATCAGCATAGGGAACCTTCAAAGAGGTCTTTGCTACATACATTACTTTATGGCATTCAATAAATAGAGAGACAAATTATTGTCTTGTTATTTTCTCTGCTTATCCTCTTTATTTTACCAGTGGATTGGGAATATATATTGGGATTGGAAATATATATTGGGGATTGGAAATATATATTGGAGATTGGGAATATATATTGGGGATTGGAAATATATATTGGGGATTGGGAATATATATTTGGGATTGGGAATATATATTGGGGATTGGAAATATATATTGGGGATTGGGAATATATATTGGGGATTGGAAATATATATTGGGGATTGGGAATATATATTGGGGATTGGAAATATATATTGGAGATTGGAAATATATATTGGGGATTGGGAATATATATTGGGGATTGGAAATATATATTGGGGATTGGGAACATATATTCCCAATCCAGGCAGATTTTACCAATCCAGCTTGAAAGTTGAATTGCAAAGCTCATAAAAAAATTCTCAAACATTTTTTTAAAACTCAGTGCAGTTTGTGTGACATGAATGGGACATGAATGGTAGCACACATCTCTTGGTAAAATTTTCAAAAATAACTAAACAAGACAGAAATCAGTCAACCACAGCATTTTTTTTAACAGCAAAACTGTAGTACACATGCTTTGTAGCACATGTCTGTTTGTAAAATCTTGAAAATAACTTAATGAGATAGAAATCAGTCAAATAAAAAACTTGTCATCAGCATAACTTTAGCATTCCAACTCATGCGCAGTTTATTGTACTCATACTTGTATGCATATTAGTAATCAGCAAGTTTAAAAGGCATATACTCGTAACTTATGCCCTATGTTTTTTTATCTGTCTTTGATTTTACTACATCATTTTCTTTCATGTTATATATGATTGTTTTTGTAAAGCACAGCAGAATGCTTTTAAACAGAATCCCGTGCTACAGCAAGTGAATTATAGCAACTGAATAATAATGTATTCATACATTCCAAATTCAAGCCTATAATAGTGTATCTGTACATTCCAAATTCATAAACACAAAAATGTATTCTGACATTTCAAATTTGTGTCTATAATAATGTATTTATATATTTCTGACAGTATTCAACTTTATGTTTCACTCGTTCCCTTCACTCCTTTTCAGAGAACTTCTTGGCTGAGTATCGCATCAACACTAAATCTGGTTCGCATGCAATTTCTACTGCCAATCCCATGTATGGAACTCAATGCCTTCAAATATTTGCCATGCAAATTCACTTGGACAATTTAAGAAACTGCTCCGACACATTTATATCCTAAAGTGTAACTTTTTTTTTAATATTATGTTGATCTGGACTGTGTTGCAACATTCTGGGCACTTTGTTGCTCCTGGGAAAAAGCAGCTTATAAGTTCAACTATATAAGTTCAGCTATAAATCAACAAAGTGGTAAAATTCTACATGTCTACTCTTATTTTAACTCATTCAAGTACTATTCTTAAGTAGCAGTGACCTCAAATTTCTGTTCAGTTTGCAGCCTCTACATTCAAGCTAAGAATTTGTGCAATTGTATTAGGCCTATATATTACAACATCTAGGATAACACTTGCATTATGGCACTTGTAGACACTAATATGTTAACATGTATGTATGTATAATAATACATTCCAAAGTCATACCCTCTGTACTTGTACTAATGTTTTTAGCCTTGTACTCATGGTTTTGTACTTGTACTCAACAAGAAATGCACTCACAGTACAAGTTTGTTTCAGTTTGCTTTTGACTTTGGAATGTCTAGAACACATGTTAAAAATGTAATTTGAAGTTGTTGAGCATATCTTGCAAAATCCATTCCAAATTCATTGCCATAATAATGTATTCGTACATCCGAATTCATGTCCATAATAATGTATTCGTACATCCGAATCCATGCCTATAACAATGTATTCATGCATTCCAAATCCATGCCTATAATAATAATAATAATGTATTCTTACATTCCAAATTCATGCCCATAATAACATTAATCATACATTCCAAATTCATACCCTTTGACTGTACTAATGCCTTGTACTCATGGTATTGTACTTGTACTCAAAGAGAAATGCACTCACAGTACAAGTTTATTTCAGTTTGGTTTTGACTTTGGAATGTCTACTGCACATGGGTAAAATGAAGTGACTTACAGAGGGATGCAATCTGTCTACGTCAAAGAAACGACAAACAGCAGCATCGTAACGAGCAACCTCACTTCTGATCATGTCTGGGTACTCTTCCACCGCAGACTGTTGGTCTTTGTGAAACTGCAAGTAGCTAGAAAAGTGAAAGTAATGATGAACAGGTAAAAAGACAGCATTTTTTAATTGATACAACAGTTGAAATCTGAGTAGAAAAGTCTTTAAGGTTTGAAAATAGAATTTGTACTTTGGCGGATCACATATCATAGTATGTTGATACGTTGAAAGCCTGTAATTCTTAGCTATAGATTGCTGTGTTCAACAAAGTGGTAAAATTCTACATGTCTACTCTTATGTTCACTCATTCAAGTACTATTCTTAACTAGCACTGACCTCAGATTTCTGTTCAGTTTGCAGCTTCTATATTCAAGCTAAGAATTTGTGCAATTGTTTAGGTCGATATATTACAACAACTAGGATTACACTTGCATTATGACACTTGTAGACACTAAAATGTAAGGAGGTTAGAAGTTGAAATTCTTAAACACTGTTTGCCAAACAAAACTCTGCCATATCATTTGCTGAGATACTTTTGTGATATCTTTCTAATTCCATGTCATTTGTAAGAAAGATCATTACACATTCAACCATTTCTAGACTTGATCCCTAATGCTTTTCATCACAGCATTTAGAGATTGATTTGTAATCTTTCACAATCCTATTTCTTACCTCTCTTTGATTTTGTCCAGCATGAGGAATGCTTTCTTGCTCCTGTCCTCCAGAGCATTTTTACTGCTCTCCTGTCTCAGTCTGTCCAGGATTATGTCCAAGTTTGCCTCCATTTCCTGATACAAGGAGAGAAAAGAAAAAAAATGGTTCAATGCAGTGTTTTCTAGATATTATACAACCCACTAGCAATATTGGTTCACTCATTCTACTCTTGTGACATTGAGGGACAAGCAGATGGAGCAAAAGCCATCTTGGTTTGCATATTACACGAATCATAAGCACAGGCCCATTGGCAATGGGTGCGACAATGTGTATTTGTAACCCCATGCTCTGCCCCATTTCCACCAATCACTAAGGTGCAAAATTGAATTTATAAGTTGAATTGCTCAATACAAAACAATAAAAATATCTATATTTTAAGTTTATACCTTTTGTCATACACCTCTATATAATTCACGTTATATTGGGCTATTTTGAGACCACACTGCCCTTTCTACTTTATTTAGTTCTAAGCGACAGATGCTCAAGCTCAGGAAATGATAAATGATACTTTATTTCTTATCTTCAATTGTCAAGAGTAAAACTAAAATAAACGGAAAAACAAAATTAATTATTTTTACATGACTTTCACAAAATTGATGAGCTAACAATCAATCTAATCATGGAAAATACAAATTTAAATCTGTAAGAATTAACCACAAACTGGTTGGGTGATACTCTTATTTTAAAAAAATTGTAATTTTGTGTAAGTTCACTCCACCAAGCCTCAAATTTGTGAATGAACTGACTATTTCTATGATTATCTGTGCATTTGTACATATGTAGCTGGCTGAAATAAATATTTCTTAATGAATTTGATGAAGAAAAAAATGAAAAATTTCACTTCAGCAAGCAAGTGCACCAAGTCTCAACATGTAAATGAAATGACTATTTTCATGGTTATCTTTGCATTTTTTATGTATGGAGCTGGCTGAAATGTATATTTGTTTGTTTGTTTGATGAGGTCTTAACGGCACCACGACAACGAAGGTCAAATTGTGCCTGAGAGGTCAGATCATTTTAGAGGTAGTAAGGAAAGAGACCAGGGGAAGAATGAGAGAAATTCAAGAACAAAAGCCAGAAAGCTGTGATCGAGAGAGGAGGTGCATGGGTAAAACAAAAACAAAGTAGAGAGGGGGTGGAAGAGGAGAATTAAATATGGTTGTAGAGGATGCATGCTGAAGGAAGGAGACTATTTTATCTGGAGGATTATTTTGGAAGAACTCAGCAATTGAGTTGTGGGGAGCGAGGAAGCTCTGGGAAGGTTGTACAGGGGGCAAGCAAGGAGAACGTTTTGGATTGTGAGGATGCAGTGGCAATTGTTACAGAGGGTTGGGGGAACCAATAAGGAGGTGGGAGTGAGTGAGGTGGGTGTGACCAATTCTAAGGCGGGTAATATGAGCGTTGTCGATCGAGAAAGGTTGTTGATGGTGGATTTGATCGGGATTGTGGGCTGGATAACATGGAGTTTGTTATCAATTTGGAAGTTCCATAAGGTTTGCCAGCGGTCATGAACAAGAGAAGCGATAAGCGGTTTGATGTCAGAGAGGGTTTTAGGAAAAGGGGAAGGGAGGAGGTTAAGGGCAAGCTTAGCGGCAGTATCAGCCCTGTCATTGCCAGGGATGCCAACATGGCTGGGTATCCAGAAGAAAAGAACACTTTTCCTGCAGAGGGTGGGAGAAAAGAGTTTCCGGAGGAGGAGGTGGCAGGTGAGGTTATCCCATTTAAGATTGAGTAATGAAGTAAGAACAGCCTTTGAGTCAGAGAAAATGGCAGTGACTAAGAGGAGAGTACTCAATAAAGTTGAGGGCGAGGAGAATGGCCATAGCCTCGGCTGAAAAGATGGATGAGTGGTCAGGAAGTCTGCTACTGAGGGTGATGTCTTGGATGATGGCAGCAGCAGCTGTCTTGTTGCCTTCCTTGGAGCCATCAGTATAGATGGAGGTGTAATTTGAGAGTTGGTCTTTGATTTGGTTGTGGAGATTGATGAAGAGATTAGGGTGAGTTTGAGTTTTGTTATAAGTGGAGAGGTCTAGGTGGACAGAAGGAAGGGGTGGCCCAAGGCGGAAAAGTGGGCCAGGAATAGGTGCCGAGTGGCGGGGTTGATGCCAAGTTGAAAGAGGTCTGATTTAATCGTAAGCTGAAGGGAGGCGATAGGGTTTTAGTCCTATCAAAGAGGGAGGAGAAATTGGGGTACCTAATGAGGTTGTAAACAGGGTTCTGGGTGTTGGTGAGGACTCTAAAAGCATAGGAGAGGCTAAGCTTTTACATCTAAGTAGAAAGGGGGTTCGTTGGCTTCAACATGAAGGCTAGTGATTGGGGAGGTCCTGTAGGCTCCTAGACAAAGCCTGAGGGCTTCATTTTGGATGGTGTTAATGTGGTTGAGGTATGAGTTGTGAGCGACACAGTAAACAATATTGCCATAGTCAAGCTTGGCACGAATGGTGAGCCTGAAAATTTTGAGGAGAGCGTGGCGATTCGCTCCCCAAGTAGTGTTGGAGAGCAGTCGGAGGAGGTTGAGGGAGCTATTGCATTTTAGTTTCAGGTTGGTGATGTGTGGCTTGTAGGTGAGCTTGGGGTCTAGAGTTAGACCAAGGAACTTTGTGTTTTCAACTTTAGGGATGCGATTCCCATTGAGCACAAAGTTCGGGTTGGGGTGGAGGTTGTTGAAATGACAAAAGTGCATGCAGACTGTCTTGTCTTTGGAGAATTTAAAACCGTTATTGTTGCTCCACACTTGCAGCTGATTGAGGCTGGTTTGGAGCCTATTTTCAACAATAGGAAAGCTAGGGGAGGAGTAGAAGATGGTGAAGTCATCCACGTAGAGGGTATGTTTGATGCTGGGGCCAAGGTCATTCCCGATGGCATTAATGCTCAGGTTGAAGAGAGTGGGGGAGAGGATGCTGCCTTGGGGGACGCCCTCCTCTTGGGGGTACGGCTTGGAGAGGGTGTGGCCAATACGAACTTGGAACTGCCTGGGTGAGAGGAAGTTTTGAATAAAGATAAGGAGGTGGCCTCTGAGGCCAATGGTGTGAAGTTTCGGGTAATGCCGTATTTCCAAGTAGTGTCGAAAGCTTTCTCGAGGTCAAAAAATATGGCAATGAGGTGTTCCTTTTTGCAAAGGATTCCCAGATAGCGGTGTTGGAGCGTAATTAACTGGTCTAGGGTATTGCGGCGTTTTGGAAGCCGCTTTGGTGAGGAGAGATTCTGTTGGTCTCGAGGAACCAGTTTAGTCTCTGATTAATGATCTTTTCCATAATTTTACAGAGACAGCAAGTAAGGGCGATGGGTCGGTAGCTGGTGGGTCGGTGCTATCCTTCCCGGTTTAAGGACGGGGATGACAATAGCTGTCCTCCAGATAGGGGAAAGGAGTGTGAGGACCAAATGTGGTTGAAGATGGTGAGTAGGGTAGTGGTGGCCTTGATGGGGAGGTGTTTCAGAAACTGATAGGGGATGTTATCTGGGCCCTTGGAGGTGCAGCCAGCGTCGTTGATGGCTTGGTTTAATTCAGAAAGGGTGAGAGGGTGTTGTAGCTTTCGGAGTTGTCAGAGGGAAAAGTGATTCTCGGGCTTCATCCAAGCTTTTTGATTTTGAAAGCATTGGAGTAGTTGGTCGAGGACGAGATGTTGCTGAAAGAGGCGGCGAGGTGGTCAACGATGTCCTTTTTTATGCGGTGAGAAGGTCTCCATTCCAAGAGAGATGGGAGATGGAAGATTTGCCTACTCTGCCGTGGAAGCTGTTAACCATTCTCCAAATCTTCTTAGTGGGGGTGTTGGTGGTGAGAGAAGAGATAAAGTTGTTCCAAGTGTTGGTTTTACTGTCCTTGATAGTGCGTCTGGCCTTGCACGGCTGATGCGAAAGAGGTTAAGGCTATGGGTGGTCGGGTTAGTTTTAAAGTTCCTGAGGGCTCTTTTCCTGTTCTTGATGGCGGTTTTGCAGTCATCCGAGAACCAGGGGTTGGGGATGATTTGGGGTTTGGAGGTTTTGGGAATTGAGCAGGTGGCGATGTTGATAAGGATATTACTGAAGTTAGACATGGGATCCTCATCCTCGAGAAGATGGGGAGAGGTGTGAGTCACAGAGGGTTTCAAAAAGGGACCAGTCAGTCTTGTCGAGGTTCCAATTGGGGGTGTGCTCAGTGGGGATTTGAAGATTGGAGTGTATAAGAAGAGGGTAATGATCACTACCACAGAGGTCAGCAGTGACTCTCCAACTAAAATCAGGGGAGGAGGTTAGGGAACAGATAGACAGGTCAATACAGGTGAGAGAGCCTGTGGCAGGATGAAGGTAGGTCGGGAGTTAGTGTTCAGTAAGGACAGGCTGTGCTGACGGAGAGCGTTTTCGATGAACTTGCCTCTAGGGGTGGTGGTATTAGAGCCCCACAGAGGTTGTGAGCGTTGAAGTCACCAAGAAGGATGAAGGGGTGGGAAGCTGAGAGATGAGGTTGTTAAGGCTGGTTGGTTGAATGTTGGTGTTGGGAGGGAGATAGATATTGCAGAGAGTGAAAGTTTTGTGGAGGAGATAGAAATACAGATGGCCTGAAGGTCGGTGTGCACACGAACAGGGCTGTGTGGGATATCGTGTCTAACGAGAATGGAGACGCCACCACAGGCCCTGTCAGCATCCACTTGATGTTTGTGATAGCAAGCAAAGTTGTTAAGGAGTAATGGTCGGTGGTTTTCAAGAAAGTTTCTTGTAGGCAGAAGACGACCGGGTTGAAGGTGGAGGCCAGAAGGTCGATTTCTTCAAAATTGGCCTTTAGGCTCCTAATGTTCCATTGTATGATGTTGTGGGTGTTATTGTAATTGTTTGTGGTGTATGCCATAAAGGAGGCGGGGTTATCTGGAGGAAGATCTGCTGGGTCTGAGTTGGCTTGTTTTTCTTTGGATCTGTTTCTTTGGGAGCGATTGTTTTGAAAATTGGGCGAGAAGTATGATCGGTGTGTTCGTGTCAACAATCCATACTCTCTTCAGTGTGGGTTTGGGAGGTGGGTTGTTTGTTGATTGGTTGTTTGTTGATTGGTTGTTTGTTGATTGGTCGTTTTTGGTTGGTTGTTTGTTGGTTGATTTGTTGGTTTGTTGATTGTTTGCTTGGCTGGTTTTAGCTTGATGTATGAAGGTATTAGTGGTGTTGGTGTAGGGGCGGTAGGGGCTTTAGAGTAGGAAGGGGGGTTGAGGAGTGGTGGTGGAGGTGGTGTGGGTATTGGGTGTGATTGGGTTGTTGGAAATGGTGATGGGCTTAGGACTAGGTAAGAAGAGCCAGGTGAGGTCGGTTTGGGCATGGGAGTTAGTTTTTGTTGTGTTAGTTGTGTTTGGGGGCGGAATTAGAGTTAGAGGAGACTACGTTTGAGTAGGAAGGCTTGGAGTTAAGGGAAGCGAGGAATTGTTTCCTGGCCTCAGGGTAGGTTATGTTGGGGTTAAGGGTTTTAAGTTTTGTTATTTGTTTTCCTGAAGCCAGGTGGGACAGTCTTTCGAGAAGGAGGGATGGTTTGCTGGGTGTTTACCGTCACAATTTGTGCAGAGTGGGGTTGGTGCAGGAGGTGTTGTCATGGTCGGGGCTCCGAGTTACCACAGCGCGCTTGGCTGTGGCAGGAGTTTTCCGTAGCCATACCTCTGACAATTGTAGCAACGTAAAGGGTTAGGAATGTAAGGGCGACCTGGATTCTCAGGTAGCCGGCAATGATGTGGGAGGAGAGTTGGTGTTGCGAAGGTAAGAAATATGGTGTTGGTGGGAGTTTCGGCTCCGTCTCTCTTTAGAACGAGACGATGGGCTTCAGTTACATGTTGGTTAGCTAGTTCTTCTTGGAGGTCGTCATCGGTCATGTCGCAAGATCGCGGTGCGTGTGCGCCTTTGCTGGAGTTTAGGGAGCGATGGGGGTGACTGTGATGTCGATACCAGAGTTGGATAGGGTTTTGGTGGAAAGGAGGGTGGTGGCTTGTGTGTCCCTGGTGCAGTGAACCAGGAGATCACCGGATCTAAGGGTAGAGACTTTGGGGAGGGTACCGACAAGGCCAAAGAGGGCTTTATGGATGAGGAAAGGAGAAACTTTTTAAAGCTTTCCTGCTTGTTGGTGGCATGGATTATAAGGATTTTTGGGATTGGGGTTGCAGAATGGTCAATGATGGTAGCAGGTGGGTCACGGGGAGGGGGGGGGTCAAGGTCAAGGTCACTGCATAGGCGCTTTGTCATTATGAAAGAAAAAACCCAAGGGCCGAGAGACCCGAGGCAGCTAGAAAAAAACAAGAAAAAAAAAAAACACTGCGACAGTCAAGAGTCAAATGCCTCACGAGGGTATAATAAAAACATGGTGCTGGCTGCAATAAACATTTTTTAATTAATCTTGATGAAAGGAAACAAAAAGATAAGACAAACCTGATTGATGTTATCGTGTTGATGCCGACACTCCTCCAGTTTTTCTTGGAGTTCTCTCTCCTTCTTGGCAAGGTTAATTTCATGAACATCCCACAAATGAGCTGCACCTTGGGCATACTTGAAAAGACCTCTTAGTTGTTGTGCTGTGCTTTCTGCCAGCTGTTCCAACGATTTCTGGAATCAAACATTAGAAAATTGATGAGTTCTGAGTACAAAAGTCTTTCAATTTTGATCTCTGACTGATTAAAGTTTCATTATTTTTAGTTTTGTGCAAAATGTATAATGTATGAACGAGAGCCAGCTCAAAGTTTGTATGTAATTTTTCATATTTCTTTCCTTCATTAATTCAGTCTTTTGGAAATGATAAGAAACCAGTAAGGTATACATCTAATTTGTTTCACTAATTTGATGGAATATTTTGCTTTTATATATCTTTTATCATATTCTGAACCAATATACCTCATGCTGTTTCTTACATAGTATCACTACATAAAGTAAAAAATAAACCATTTTATAGACCTTTTCAAATTTGAATTAAAAAATTTTGAAAAAATAATTTAAATAATGTCACATGGCTGAAATTCATTAGTCCATAAAGAACCAATCGAATACTGGAAGATATTATTGACCAATCAAATACTGGGGGAATCTTGTTCGCCTGCACAATTCACACATGGTATGTGACCAAGAGTTTGAAAAAAAATGTTTTCAAGTGCACCTATCACACGTGTGTTATGCATGAAAGTAATACGCGCTCATATTGTTGCTTACAATTTTTTCCTCAACACTGCACCTGATTGGTTGGGAAACAAAGAAATATTCCTGCAGCAGTTGATTGGTTGAAGTGCTGAAATGTCACGCTCGGCTATACTTGTTTGAAAAACTCTATGAGGTCAACCAGGGATCTGTTAGAGGTCATTCCGACTGGTTGGCTTATGTGGTAGAGCTTCCACCATTCAGCCAGAATGCCCGGGTTCGATCCTTGGTCAGGCCATACCAGAGACCTGCTGCTTCTTCATATAGGCTCTGATAAGAGGACAGTGCAGGTTAATAGCGGCGCAAAGCATAGCGCCATATGTAGAGAATGGTCCATCTAACTTCACATGTTCAAACTCTCGTGGTCAAGTGCCAGTGTCGAGTTTATCATCACAGGCCATAAGTAAACAGCAATGGTGATGCACACAGCTTGAATAAGCATATCCGTTCCGATCCTGTGTTGAATGGGCGTATGTGAGATGATTGACAGATTTGATTGTTAATAGGCTCTAACTGTGCACATATTGGACTATTTTTTGTGCTCAGCTTAAATCTTTAAAAAATAGCCATCATCGTCAGCAAGAAAGTGGAGCTGCTTTTAGGTCTTACCGAAGTATATATTAATAAGGTTGGTGACATTTTGGGCCATTACTGGCTGCCTCAGGGTGAATTCCCGCATCATAGCCCATAAGACTTGAGAATGGTCTTGGTTTGTGTGGAAGATTGGCTTCTTTGTAAAGTGCTTTCTGTGCCATGGAAAGTATTATATAGATATAAGCACCACACTTAATTCTGCAATCTGCAACACACCCTAATACTCACATCCATGTTCTCCAAATTGTCCTCATAAATCCTCTGCTGGTCCCCTACTTGAGGTAGAAAGTGCCTTTCAATGACCTCCTGAACTTTTTCCTCATTGCAAACTCCTCTCTCCAGTAAGTCAAGCTGAATTAACGATAGGAAGAAAAATATGATACAGCACCTCAGTACAAGGTCAGTAATAACTTTAAACACGAAGTTTTTTTTGCACTTCATTACAAATTAGGTGCCATTTCTATGGCTGCAATCTTAATGAGTAATTCAGTGATAAAGAACGTTCATGGTATATGACAGAGGACATAAAAGAGCCAAATGGGCAGAAACTGCTTTAACATCTTATTCTGTTAGGTTATTAAAGTTTAAAGGTCTGCCTCATTTGTGTAGAAATGACTGGTGTAGAGAGTCTACTGTAGAAGGTTAGCGCCCTCATCTACAATATAACACGATTGAAGGTTTGAACAGAATGAGTTTCAAAATCTTAACAGACAATAAGCAATACTGAAAGATTGCAACTGTTAAATACAATTCTTTCACTCGAAATGCCTTGGCAGTAAAATCTTTACACACAACCAAAATAATAAAGGGAGTATTTACCTAATTTAATAACTGACAGTTGTCCCAAGTAATTGATTGATTGATTATATTTTTTCAGAAAATCAACAGAGGTGCCAGAGAGGATTAATTCTACCAAAAGGAGGAATGGTGACTTCTAAGAGAGGGTAAATTAAGCAGCACATAAAGTACAGCAGGTTGAAGAAAACAAGACTATTTGGTTATAAAGTAAAATAGATTTCAAAATGCTTATCTTGTCTTGTAGAATAGATTTCAAAATGCTTATCTTGTCTTGTAGAATGGATTTTAAAATGCCTATTTTGTCTTGTAGAATAGATTTCAAAATGTTTATCTTGTCTTGTAGAATGGAGATTTTGTCAAAATAGATTTTAAAATGTTTATCTTGTCTTGTAGATCTTATCTTGTTGTTTTTAAAATTTTGTTTGTTTTTTAAAATGGTGAATTTGTTTGTTTGGTGGATTTTACTGCACCATACTAACAGCTATGGTCAAATTGTGCCTGAGAGATTAGAGATGAAAAGATGTTGAAGAGATGGTGTGGAGAGCAGGAGGTACGTAGGGAAAGGAAAGGTTTATATATAGTAATAGTACTTGGTGTGATATAGGAAGGACAGAATGCTTTTTTTTTGGGGGGGGGGGAGGGGGGGTTGCGGAGGAGCGTGGTTATGCATGGAATTGAATGGGTGTCTCTATTGGTTTGCCATCAGTGGCAGACACAAAAACTATTAGGGGTTGGATGACAGCTTGGAAAAGTTTTCGGAAGGGTGTAAGTTTAGAGCTTGTTTACCAGCCAAGTCTGCTTTGTCATTGCAGGGACTCCCACATGACTGGGTATCCGGAAGAAAAGGATTTTTTTAAAGGGGAAGGGGAGGGGCAGGGGTTTGAGATTAGATATTTCCATATGGGCACTAAAATCATCTTGAAACTTGAAAAGATGATAAAGATTTCATGCCTCAAAATCTTACCCGCCATCGTTCCACCTGGTCTAAGCACTCCTTGCAGATTAGCTCATATTCTTTATGAAGTCTTGATAAATAGCTTGTGTGCAATTTTTCAATTTGCTGACAAACATTTGCTATCTCCTTATTCCATTTATAAACAGCTGTCTTGGTAGAGCTAGGTGGCTTCATAGACCTGAATAAAAAAAACATAATAAAATGAGCAAACATCAGTATGCATCGTAATCTTCATGTTTTTTCACAGAATATTAAGGTCCTTTGTAACTCATTATTTAGAGACAAGCCAATTGTTTGCACATAAGCACTGAATTGTAGAAAATTACCACTTGTATTTTGTATAATTTCTCTGAATATGAACACAAGTCAAGGTTTCATATATTGCCATCAAAATTGTTCGTCTGTCGGTCACTATTTTAGAAAAAACATACTTTTTCACGAGCTGTTAATCAGTGTAACATAAGTTGTCTTTTGAATAAATTAATATTAGATATTTGAAATGGCATTTTCTTTCAAATCAGCAGTTGTAGGTAGCTGTCTATATTAAATGGAATGGAAGGTTTCTACCTGTCCCATGGCATTTAAACCCCATCCACCTTCACACAGTTAAATGAAATATTTGTGTCTTTCATCATACATATATGGAGGGAAAATGAAGGCATACTTTAACAAAACATCTCATTTATTTGAAAATACAGAAGCCATAAACTTTGAACCCATGTAGCAATAAATAGTAGGGGCATCAAAACAATTATATGTGTGGGGTATTAGATGGCAAACTCATTTCACAACAACCAATTTAAACACAATCCTCCTCTGTACACAATCAATAATCAATGCATTGGTATGAATAATCCCCTGCCCACCCCCTCCCCACCTCTAGTGGGGTACATGAGTTATGGACGGCCCTTCATGACGGTTTTTTCCAATACCTGAGGGTATTCAACAGCTCAAGTCTTCTCTGGTTCATCAATTTCTGATCTTGCATCAGTTCAGCCATGATGGAATCAATCACTGGTGGGTTTGTTATCTCTGGAGTATGCATGTACTCTCTACAAATGAAATAAAAATATTATAGTTGTCTCCTGAAAATACTTCTCTCTGAACAGGAAAGGCAAGCAGAGAATGGGTCAATACTAAACTGTGCCATAATTCCTGAGATCTGGAACAGGGGCCTGTCTTCCTACTTTCAGGGGGAAGTTTAAAAAGATTCATAGTCTTTAATAAATGCACTGTTCCTCCCCTCCCTCCCAATTGGTGGAGGAGAATTACTGGCCTGATCCACCCCCCCCCCTTCCTCCATCACCTAATACATGAAAGAGAAGGAGAATTATGTCAATAGAGACAACTTGAAGAGATTTACTGTACATGAGATTAAAGTGTTTTGCCAAAAGGTTAAGTCCAGGAGAGCAAAGCAAGTAAAACAAGCTTTCATTTTTAATAGACATGCTGACTTTACATAAAAGTTTTAAACTTTACATACAAAAATTATTCCAGAATTTCCAACAACCAAAATTCAAGACAAATACTGATTGAAATTCATGGTTTGAGTCAGCAAAAAATGGAGATTTTGGAATTTAATTCATGGAAAACAAACCAATTTTTGCTATTTTCAAGGTTTATAGCATATTTTCTTTAATTTAGATAAAGTTGTTCAGAGGTCTTAAACTAAAAGTTATACATGTAGGTTCACCTATAACTATAGGGCATTAAAATATATCATTAACCCTTACTCTACCATGCAGTGATAATATCGCCGTTTTGAAACTACTTTTTCCAAAAATAAAATCAGGACCTTACCAAAATTCTATAGGAGTGCAAATAGTTTCATTGCAAAGATCTCGGAAAGATCTTTTATAAAAATGTATTTTTGGGGTGGTCTATACTCACATTTTTTTTTAGCAAATTTTGTCCAAACATTCAGAAATTTACCTTTTTGTTTAAAATGTCCCAAAAAATGCATATTTTAAAAAATGTACAAAAATTGCTTAGAAAATAGATTTATATATTTTCTTTTTATACATACCATGTAGACTAGTTATTTTTTCCAAATCTAATCACATTTTGCTCATACCTGGTCATTATTTTTAAATTATTTGTAAAATATGTAAAATTTTGTGATTTTTGGTAATTTGTTTACCCTTTTTGTTAGAAAATCGTGTGATCCACCCCTATATCGTAATAAAAAGTTTCAAACACCATTCTGTAGCGTAAACAACGTGCTTTCACATGGATTGCTGCAATAAAAGACATACCCCTTCGATCGTTGTTAAAACGTTTTATAGCTACGTCACTCGAGTTATTTTTAGCTTTTTTTGACATTTACATTGAGGCGACAGAAGAATGTGTATCCCAAATCTTGTTTGAAAGTGAAACTGAGGATTAGGAAAAGTCAGAAGGCTATCTGAAGAATGTGTATCCCAAATCTTGTTTGATGAAACTGATATCTTTTAGTACTTGGACCCAACCCAGAAGAGGCCTAAAGATGATCAGAACCAAGTAAAATGATTTTTTTCAAATTTCTAAAATCGTGAGTGCATTTTTCAAACTTCATGCTTACTAATGTTACTTGTTAGGCTTAACGTTAGGCATAGGTAATGTTAATTCTGATCCGTTCAAAATTAAGCAAAAGCAGTGTAATTTAGCTGGGATTATTTACTTGTAATGATTATAAACAAGTAAATGGGTCACTAAATCCGACGTGGTTAATATGAATTGTCTTTATTATAGTAATTTTGGATGAAACTTTACAGATCAATCTTTGATTTGTAGTGCAACAGTGCCCATACTGTATACCTATTTCGCGAATTCTCGATTCCATGTTGTGAGGTTGTGGTGCAGTGGAGTAGGATTAAAAATTTTAGGGGAAAGGTCTCATGTTGTTGGAAAGAGAGACATGTTGGGTCAAGATACCAATGGTGGGGGCCAAGCTGTCCCATGTAAGGGGAAGTTATTTTCTTTAAAGCAATTTGGATCCTGGAAGAGGGCCATATTTCTTCTTTTTTTTGAGGCGAGGGGGATGGCATTTCCCCTGGTTCCCCTCCCAATATAAATAAGCCAGAACCCCCACCCCACCCCCAACCCCTGTATTTCCTTGGAAACAGTTGAATTTGTATTTCTCTGAAGGATTTTCCTGTATTTGGACAAATTTATTGACATTTCATATGCAGTACCAACTGTCAATGAAGGATTCCAAGTTTGGCAACGTCAACATGATTACTGATGCTTTCAACCATTTTTGAGTACCTTTTCACCAAGAATTCCTACAGGAATCAACAAAAGTAAGTTTCTACAAGATTTTCAGTATATCCTGAATAAATATAAGTTTTTTCAAAGCTTCCAATGGCTAAAATTGGTTCATAAACTGAAAATGTTAAGCCTGTACATACTAAATGAGGTAAATTAGCTAATTTGCATATCATTTGCATAACATTTTTATTGAAATTTTGGTGTAAACATTTCCTTTTTAAATTATATTAGCTTTGTGCATCATAGAAAGGAACAATGCATGTTTATAGGAAATATAGTGCCAAATCCTATCAGATAGATCATTGGCAAAATCAGAGGTCAATTTTTAGGTCAAAAAAAGTCAAAAAAATTAAAATTGACTTATAAATTTGTTTCTTGCCCCAAAAAATCAAAAGTACTATTTGCATAAATTTGCATATTTCACCAGATAATCATGCAAACCAATGTAAAGTTCAAAGTCTTAGCTTTCATATAACATAAACTTATTACAGTAGAAAATGAAGATAAATTTGTGAAAAAGCCCCCTTTTCAAAAAGTTCCCTAAAATAACACATGTAATCTCAAATGCTCTAAAGTAAGAGTTAATAGGTCTTGCTGATCATCAATGCCCTTTTCCATTAATTGGATCATTCAAGGTTAAAGGAAATAAATCCCTTTCAAAAAGGATGTTGTTACAGATGCAATAACACTATAAACAGACATCACTTTGACAACAATCGGATCCTGTTGCTAATGTATACCTGAAATAACACTGAAAAATCCTTTCTGACCCCAACTGGGTCTTGTTTGTGCTAAATAATGTTTACAGAAGGCGGAAACTATCAAATCATTTGATCCATATACAAATAAAGTAAAGCAGAATAAAAGATCATAATCTAAAACAAGTAATATAATCATGCATGTTATAATAGCCCAAATGTAAAAAACACTTTCAAGAGTTCAAAGAAAAGAACAACTTGTCACAATACCCAAAGCTATTAAATTTCTTTGATAAAAAGAGGCTGAAAGTTTAAAGATGTAATGCAGGCAGGGTTGAGTGGTGAGTTTCAAACTATGGACAATATTGATCAAATACTGTAATCACCTCTTCCTTAAGCAGCAAACAGAACAAACACAAAATTTAATCCAAACCATTCATCAGTTCTTAAGATATCTTAATGGCAAACAAAGAAACAGACAAACAAACAGACAAACAAACAGACAAACAAGCGTAGGCGAAAATATAACTCCGTCCTAAGTTGTTGGCAGAGGTAAACAAAATGCAAGCGAAAAGACAACCTCCTCCCAATTTTGTTGGCTGAGGTAATAAATGTGGCATCACTTTTTATTAGAACCGAAGTAAACCTAAAAAAACAAAAAAAACAAATTTGTTCACAAAGTTTCCATTTTTTGAGAATTATGCTTCTGCATGTAGCATTAAACAAGGGAAGTAAAGATGTCAGGTCAAAGGTATCACCAGAATATTGTAGAAATCCTAAAGCACGGCATTTTTGATTCAAAAACCTATATTCAGGTTCTTCAACCATCTATAGAGTTGAATATCCTACTAGAGAGCATCTATAGAGTTGAATATCCTACTAGAGAGCATCTATAAAGTTGAATAGCCCAATAGAGAGCATCTGTAGAGTTGAATAGCCCACTAGAGAGCATCTATAGACTTGAATATCCTACTAGAGAGGATCTATAGACTTGAATATCCTACTAGAGAGGATCTATAGTTGAATAGCCTAAAGAGTAACTGTAGAGTTAAGTAGCCTACTAGAGAGCATCTATAGAGTTGAATATCCTACTAGAAAGCATCTATAGAGTTGAATAGCCCACTAGAGAGCATCTATAGAGTTAAATAACCCACTAGAGAGCATCTATAGAGTTGAATAGCCTACTAGAGAGCATCTATAGAGTTGAATAGCCCACTAGAGAGCATCTATAGAGTTGAATAGCCCACTAGAGAGCATCTATTGAGTTAAATAGCCTACTAGAGAGCATCTATAGAGTTGAATAGCCTACTAGAGAGGATCTATAGAGTTGAATAGCCTACTAGAGAGCATCTATAGAGTTGAATAGCCTAAAGAGCATCTATAGAGTTGAATAGCCCACTAGAGAGCATCTATAGAGTTAAATAGCCTACTAGAGAGCATCTATAGAGTTGAATAGCCCACTAGAGAGCATCTATAGAGTTGAATAGCCTACTAGAGAGCATCTATAGAGTTGAATAGCCTACTAGAGAGCATCTATAGAGTTGAATATCATACTAGAGAGAATCTATAGTTGAATAGCCTAAAGAGCATCTGTAGAGTTAAACAGCCTTCTAGAGAGCATCTATAGAGTTGAATAGCCTACTAGTGAGGGTATTAAATTCTGGGTAGGAAATAGCAGAAAATGGTCTTAGCATTTTTAAGTTACAGTGTATGGCTGGTAAATGAATTATTAATATGCTAAATTTGTGATGACTGACGTACAGATCATATCATTTTTTTCTTAATTTTAGTCACTAAAAATGTAGGAAAGTATATTCCTCCTAGAAATTGATTAGTTTATGGTCAAGACTCAAAAACTTTTAATAAGAGTCTGCTGCATTTCTTTAAAGAATTATGATACAGTAGACAATTAAAAACTCAACAGAAATTCCTTCTACTTACGTGAAGTTACGAATGACGATAGAAGTATTAAGTTTCCTCCAATCCATGACCCTACTTTCCCACTGAGCTCTGTGGTTCTTATCCCTCTCTATATCCGTCTTCAGTAACCGTGCAAGGAGATCAGCATATGCTCTGCGATTGCTTAGCAGCGTCTGGTTGATGATTTGGGCCTCTCTCTCTATCAACCGCTGGACGTCTGGAGTCATCACGTACGCGATCTGGACAAGGTTTTTAGCGTATGCTTTTAGGAGGTCTTTGATCTGTACAAAGAGAAGCAGATGTCAAATCTAAATTGAAAATCTTTGATAATTGGTGTAATTTCATCATGCTCTTACTGCATGTAGTTGTCATTTCACCTTGCAAAATTAATTATATCACACTTGCAACAGGAATCTACATATATCTCACCCATACAAATATCAAGGTGTTGGCATATAATGCAAATCTATAGAGGCAATGTAGGTTTTTCATTTAACTATTTGTTCATTTATAAAATGTAGTAAGTATAATAACATGTGGTATTACTAGAATCTGATTGGTTGAAATTCTTCATCTGATCTTTCTTTATTAAGACATCATATTTCCATATTTCAGGTATTAGATGATTTGTTGATAAAATTTAACGAATGAACAGAGTTAACCTACATTCATTCCTGTGCTATCACATATTCACCATGCCGGTTCACCAGAATATCGGTGTATTCATTTGGCTTAGCATTGTGAACCCCTCAATCCAATGCCCCAATGGATTAACCAATCAACTAATTTCTATATGGTTAATCAGTGACAACATATAATGAATTATACATATACTTTAACCCAAGCTGTTTGATGCACAAGTGTTTACAGTCAAAGTAAAAAAATATTACAGCAATCACATCATTGAGATGTAAGTTCAATCAAAACGTGAACAAACAAGCCATGGTCTTATTTTTTGATATCTTCTACAACAATTCAAACAACTTTCAAATTTTTTAAAGTGTATACAATTACTTTGATGGCTGTGACATTATATCAATAATCATATTATTGTGATATTGCTTTTTTCTATGATATCAAAAATACACCAACCAACATTTTATGATATGCCATTTTCACATTCAGTAAACTGCATATTAAAGCAAATATTTGGGAAACAGAAATTCATAAACATTTCAAATGAATGAGATTTTAACTTAATAATTGCTCTTTCTCTGGTTCTTTCATGCTTCCTTTCCAAAAGCTTTTTGGAATAAATGAGATCTGCATGCTGAACACCTTCCATTACGTCAAAACCTCACAATACATTTTCTATCTTAAGCCTCGACAAAACCTCAAATCTGTCAGGGAGGGGGTCTATTATTGCTCACAACAGAAACCACAATCCAAAACAAGCAATTAGCAATTGCACCAGAGGTTTCTTATTTCTACAATGCACACACTTCACCTCACTTTCCATGGTCATAATGGGACATTGATAGTAAACAAATTTCACTGCAACTTACTGACTTTCACAATCAACACAAGGACAAAAGTATTCACCTGTGGTCAAAGTGTTTGGCTTGAAGCAAGAATTTACAAATAGGATGGTATTTAACAGTAAAGGTTTTCCTTGTTTATGGAAGAGTGATTTTAAGTGGTGTTTTTGTCCAACCTTGTAGTCTTTGATAATTTTGGACTGAAAATCTACTGCAACAGATTTTCATCATGAGCAGTTCTCCAAAAGTAACAAACATAACATAAATATTGCAATATGGTGATATATATATCGCAATATTTTTGTCCATGATAATCTATGTCACTTACCAATAAATATACTGACAGCCAGGTTTGCACAAATACACAAAAAAAGTCACTCGCCAAACTTGGCGAGGCCTTAAGTATGGAGAATACCACAGTATATTATAATATTTCTACTTCCCACAATTATCTTTTTCTTGCCTATGGTGAGCAGGCGAGCAGTTTTTCCAGCCCTGCTGACAGCCCTAGTTCCTTTGGATGCCCACACTGAAAGGCTGTGAATGTTTACTAATTTTATTAAACGCAAATAAATGCAAGCATTTAGCGATTACTCAGTGACACACTTAGTACCGTAACTTTCGAAAGTACACCAAATTAAGTTGCTCCAAAATAAATTGTGTGACCAGTATGGCAAAAGTATTGACTCAAATGCCTAAATAATTACTGGAATTTTGCTTCTCAAATCATGGAAAGTTTATTCCTACAGTATGAATCATCATTTTTAAGGAAAATCTGCATGAGAATTTGGTTTAAAAAGAACAGAACAGTTCCCTTCAGTCATATAATTTTGACATCACATGACTTTTTGTTTTTGTCATATTCGCTAGGGTTTTCAGCATGCATACTGTAATGCCTCACCGTAAAACATTTTAAAACTGCACTTCAGTTCATGTATCCAGTCCTGTGGTAAAATGGCCGCGATGTTTGCGAAGCATGTTGCATCTCAGCTCTGTTCAAACCTTTTTTGTAATGTGTATTTTGCAACATTGTTTTCCTTTTGGCAAAACTTATTTAACGCATCAGGTAATATTTACATTCATAGACACTAATCGCCATAATTAAAGCTAACGTAAGCTAAGGTTGATCGCCACTATCAAAATTATTTTTTAATCAATTTTACAGCTTGTGAAATAGAGTTTGATGGAGTAAAATCAAAGCTTAACGTTATGTTATTGTTAGTTTACACTGTCAGATTGTTTATTGCTCCACATTTGCAGTGCATATCACAAGTCACTCAGAGCAAAATATCCATTAGTAAAGACACTGCTTAAAAATTTGGCCTGAAATTTTGAAGCAACAAATTAACCACATGATTCCACAAGATCAACTTTGCATCATAACATTGAGGTATAAATAGTTCTATGCTCATAGTTCATTTCACCTTTCCCCAGCAGCAAAGACAAACAATGCCAGCAATGATTACGATTACTACTTATATTACAAAGGATTGCCATTATATTTAGATGTGTGTCACTAAAAATACCATGTAACACCAGTGGGAGTAGTTGTTATTTGAAGGAGCCTTGGAGAGGTGAAACTGTATACAGTTTTGTGGTTTGGTAAACAAAGAAATATATAACTTTTTCTTCAACCAGCCCTGCCCTGAGGGACGGTTGAGATGTTCCTGGTTTTAAGCATGAGTGATTACTGTGCATTTGTGCCTCTTGAATTTAAAATGATTATAAAAAATGCTATTCGGATTTAAAGTTTGTAAAAGTCTTTGGTTGGAATTTTGTCAGCTGAATGTGTGAGTGGTTTGAATCATAATTGATATTGATATTTAATGGGGAGGCTGAATAAGAGAAATTGATTAATTGAAATTTATTATTAGTAAATGTTGTTTAATATATTTCGAAATGTTTAGCGTGTATATGCTAAATGGTCACAGCATACCACAATGGAATGAGATTGAATATGCAACAGATTTTTAATGCTTGATTACTTTTCCATATATTCCTTCTAGAGATTTAGAGGCAATTGCTCTTTTTTAACAAAATTCTTCCAACACCGAGTCGCTGACTTAATATCCTTTATGCCTTGTCTGCAACCATTTTCCTATAATACATACAATATGTTTCTTAAAGTATTATCTACTTCATAATGTATATAGTTTATAAATATTATCATTGGAAGAAAAAACACAAATTTCTATCAGGGTAACAATAAGTGGTATCACCAAATGTATCACGACAACTAATACGGCATATATTTTATATCTCTTGTTTACAGAGGAGGATTAATTGTAATAAAAAGGATTAAAATTCCACTTTTACAACTAAAATCTTGTCAAATCTATGTAAAAAGATTCTATTTTTGTATCACTTTGTATTAACTTACTCTTGTCAACCTCTCAGCTTCAATAGTTTCCACTTTCTGGTCCATGTCTTGAATCCAGTCTCTTCGAATGGTAGATTGATGTTCCACATCAGACCACAACTCTTCAAGGCCTTTCAAGGTGTATGATTTTAATGCCTGGTGGTATATTTAAGAATGTTGTACTTGAATAGGAAGTGGCTCTCATTTGAGTGAAAAAACTAAATTATTCAGCACAGGCACTGAGGACTTTTAGACTAATCAAAGTCTGTACCAAGTAAATCTAACAACACATATTGCAATATTTTGACATAATGAAGTTGATTTTTCCTGGGGCTTTAGGTATAGGGGGTAGGGTGCACCAAAGGAAGGGATCTAACTTGTCCCATAAATATCAAACTGGTCTGACAGTAAACTGTCTGTCTCACATTACAGATCAGAAATGCATACAATGCTCAAATTTGTACTGATGAGCTTACCACCAGATTTGATTACTATTTAGATTTCTTCGAAACTTCTGTAACCTTGCAGGGCAATTGATTCAAACTTATCAAACTGAGAAAATTAAAAATTGTCCCATCCATTTGTCTCATTTGGCCCAAAATGTTGGTGAAATATGCATATAACAAAACTGAACAATGGAAGTATATTGATTCAAACATTATATGATGTTTATATATTTATATAGCGCTCAATATCTATACAATGCACATTCAGCGCCAGAAAATAAATAAAACTGTTCATAAAGTTAATAAAGTTCATAGGATAAGGATAAACACAAACAATTATAAAAAGCCTTATTTTTTAGTTCCCGTTTGAAATTATCGTAGTTATTGATGCATCGAAGAGAAGATGGCAAACTATTCCATGTGAATGTTGTCTTTAAATGTTCTGCGTTTTGTGAGAGGAATATGCCCACAAAACTGAACAATGGAATTTGTATATTGATTCAAACATTATATGACTAACATTCATCAATCAAAACACCAATAGAAGCCATTTTGGGGAAAACATACTGTATTTCAGCATCCAACAAAATCTCATCTTGGGAAAAGAATAACCCTATAATGATATCTTTTTAATAAGGGGACATGAAAATATGCGTCATCATGTTGCTTCTAAAAAGCATTCCAATTAATCGTACTATAATTCTGTCAGTACATTTTAGGTGAATGTGTGTCTGGTGCAACCAATGGAAGAGTAATCACATGATTTCTTATGGAAAACATTCATAGCCTACAAGATTAAAGTAATCTGCATCAATATCTTTATTTAATTACTTATTTATTTTCTTCTTATTTTATTACAATGTTAATAAGAATGTCTTACATCATCTTCAGAGATCCTGCCTAGTAATGCATCAATGACTGTAAAAGGAAAGTAAGAAGATGTTTTCTGGCATTGATGAGGAGTAATAAACTTTCAATAGTTAAACAGAATTAATGTGATGGTGCATCATAAATCTGCAGTTACTAAACTGTATCTCTTACCTTTAATCTACCAGATGCATGAAGCATTATCTTTCCTCAGGAGAAATGGTCCATCAATCATTCACAGTTAATGCACATTATTACCTCAGGCATTATAATACAAGCTATTTTTATCACCAGTTTGAAAACAAACTTTTCCGACTAAGACACCTAACATAGATGAGTGATTTTAATCACAAAAGTGCCTTGATTATTCAGCTCTGGCTTTGTGTAATCTTAAACACACAAATAGCCTTGGGCTACTTGGTTGTGGTTTGCATGGGAATGGAAGATAAACAATCATTTTTTCAGTGGAAACACAATACACAATGAACAGGAAGGCGGGTTGGTGATTGTCATACCTCAGTTTTCAGGATTAACTCAGGTGTCAGGTGCGGGTAGGCTTAAAAGAAACTTTTTGGCATGGCCAAATTATTCAGTATTTTTTACATACCAATTTAGAAAATAATCTCAAGACCATACCAAAATCATACATGTACAGTACTAAGTATCATTAAAGTACTCAATTAAATCTTTCAAAACATTTTTTAAACTAAGTTTATATTAAAATTGTTTGTGTAAATTGATGGTAAAAATAACAATTTTTCATATTTTGCAAAATAATCACAAAAACTATACTATTTCAAAAAAATAAAACAACACTTCCAAAATGATTTGTCATTATGTTATTGGTAAACTTGTTTCAGACAAGTTGAATAGTTCAAATCTTATCAAACTTCGTTCATTCCAAACCATATTTTTTTAAATCTTAGATGAAACGTGCAAAATGTTGTAATGCATTTTAAAACAATTTCTTTAACAAATCTTAAATCAACTCCAGAATATTGGGAGCAGAAACTTTCTTCACCCCCATATCGAAAATGGGATGTTCTTTTTAATGGTTTATGGTCTAAATCAGTTGGTGCACTGTAAGTTTTGTTATAGTATGCACAAGTGTGTAGACAATAAATAAACCATTTGTCTATGTGAAGCTGGTGAACAATTGCAGCCTCCATGGAAGAAGCATTCTGTGGAGATTTTACCATCAATTTGAGGAAATTTGAAGTTAATGTGTTATCAAGGGATGAATATAGAAGTCCAAGAAATGGCAGAACCCACTGAAATAGGTTAAGTCATAAGTCGTTATACTGTTTTTATGTTTTGTATTGTGTACACTTATACTGTGTGTATGCATACGATCAGTGTGTTTTGTGCATTGTTTGAAAAATGCTGAAATCAAAAACAAACAAAAATAATACAACTTAAAAATTCATACTTACCCTGCTTCAAAACACCCCAAAGTAATATCAATTGAATGGAAATTTTCTCAACGATCATTTTTTTTTTTATCAATAACAACATTATCATCATAGCTTCAAAAGAGCAAAAGGTCATAAAGATAGAAAATTTTGACACTAGATATGCAAATTAGTGAGTGTTTTACTAGAAAATTATGCATACCAATGTAAAGTTAAAAGTCTTTCATTAAATATAATTTTGTAATAATAGAAAATGAAGATAAATCTATAAAACAGGCCTCTTTCTAAAAAAGTTTCCTAAAACCACACTTGTGTTTTGAACACCCTTGGTAAAGTAATGGATCAGTAGCAACCCCTTCTCTGTGGGAAATAAATATGAAAGTAAAGAGAAACACATACCACTGTCATTGTCTGTCAACCTCTCCAACAGAGCCTCTCCTGCTGCAATTATTCTTGGCTCAAGTTCCTGCAATTGACACAAATCCAAGAAAGTGACGCATTAAAAACTATATGTACCACAGATGTGGTCAATGTTAGTTTTATTGTACTGATGATAGCATATATGATTATGAATGTTTTTGCCATCCAGGCAGTTTTATTTTGCAGGAGAGAAAATCAACTTTGATACTTCTGAAGAAAAAAACACAAAATGCAGTTCTACACATAAATTCAAAAGGTGTTACATCACCTTAAAGGCTAAAATAGCAGCAAATCTCAACAAGACCAGTGACAAAATGACAATTTCCCCCAGCCATTTCATATTTCAGGCCTTGGGTCTATATTTCCCATGGATGGACAAATTTGTGATGTCATTTGTAAAAATGGCTTCAATTACAAACATCTGTAGTTTATTTATAATTTGTTTCGACCACCGCTTCAGAAAATGCAGCTGTATCAGAGAACAAATTTAATTTCTAAAACTTGATAATATTCCCAATAAAAAAATTGAAAATAAGTTTCTGGAAATCATCATAACAGTAGCAGAAGTTTAAGCCCACAATTTGTAGAGTTACAACTAGAACTTGGGCCTGTCTCCAACATAGTATATCAGGAATTTTCATCTATCATGAGGAAATAACCATCTTTAGGAGGAATGGTCCATCAATCATTCATGGATTTTGCACTAAGTCTTCCTAAGCATATAATGTAGATTCATATTTTTGCTCAGCCAAGAACTACTCTGATTTGTTTCACTGAACAGCAGTTACGGGCTTGAGCCCCAGATGAATGACCTATTGTGTACAGTGTAACAGTAGCTGGTTGCTAACAAGTGAACTGTGAATAGACTATGAAGATGCTGTCAGTTACGAAGGTATACATTACCCCTGTATTGTGTATGGTGGAACAATAGCTGATTGCTAGTCAATGAATTGTGAAGTCTCTTGGGTTAAATGGTGTGGATTACCCCTGATTTTGAGAAAATCCAGGGGTCATGTTGGAGGGGTCTAAGGGCCAAAAATTCTTATAATGTGAAGATTTTTTGTAACCAATAACCACTAACTAATTTTAAAATAAAATCATACTTAGAATTTGATGCCCTTACACATAAGCACAAATGTGCTAGGTATCAATCACTAAGTCGTATATAAGACTCACATTTGCAAGAAGAGTCAGTTCTTGATGAAGATCCTCAACTGCTGACTCATGGCGCAATCTTCTGCTCTCAGCAATCCTCTCGATATATCTGAACCCTTTTTCTCAACATCTGTCACAAGATGGAATAATTTCAAGTTATTAAAAAACATTAAATTTGATATAGAAATTTGCCTCCTTCCCCAACTAGGACCTTCTATTTTGTAGAAAATATAAATAGTGTGGACTATGGTGACAGAAAATGGCAGTGAGCCGGCATCCATATGTAACAGTTTAATACCTACACTGGCAAAACAGCTACTGTAATTTCTCCAGAACTAAACTTCCACAAATCAGGTTCCTGTGGTATCTTTTATAAATACAAAACCAGATGTATATGTTTCAACACAGTACAATCGGCATAAAATGTTAAAATACTGGAAAATAAAAAGAATAAACGAGAACTTACCTGGTTTGAAGTTTGATCTTGATTTCATGAGTAAAAAAGTGTGAGAGATAAGGTGAGATACCGTTCGCACATGTGTAGTCAGACTTTAAAGTATGAGGTATGCGTTAATAGACCAGAAACAAAGAAAACAATTTTACAGAATAAAAATACATGAGTATGTAGAGGCAGGCACCTTATCTCTCACTCTCTTTTACTCATCAAATCAAGATCAAACTTCGAACCAGGCAAGTTCTCATTTAATCTTGTTATTTTATCTTGTAAAATGGCTCGAGATAATGTGAGATTTTAAAGCAACTCAGATCTCATACCAGGAATTTTTGGCCATGTGACACCTTTAGCAAAGGTCAAATGTGATGCCACCTTGAATGAAGAAGACATCACCTTGAAAGTTATGGTGTACCAAAAATTGCTTGAGGCTCCACCTCATTTACAACGTAGAAAGTTTCTCCGATAAAAACAAGTAAACTACTGTATAACTGTACATCCATATAGTTGAAGTTTATAAAGGTTGCATCTACTCCAAAAACAGATAAAATCCAACAAAAACAAGGAGCTTGTAGCTCCATGGGTGCCATAACATATATACAAAAATAAAGAGTTTAACTCTGCCAGATCAAACTGCGTTCGTAGAATGACTGGTTTGAGGTAGAATTTTCTAAAAGTTTGTTCCCCTTGCTTCTGAAAGAATTTCACTTAACTGGTACGGTAGCTAATGTGGTTTTTGAAGCAACTGCACTCCAGATAGAATGAGGTTTAAATTCTGGCCGAGGCCAGCTTCAGACATAATTGATCGCAGCCAACGTGCAGTAGTGTCCCTTGAAACAGCTGTGAAAGGTTTCCTATACCTAACAAATAGTCTTGTTTCAACTCTCCAACATATCTTAGTCCGCTTAAGATACATAGGTATAAACACAGTATCCTATCAAGGGAGGAGGGAGGGGGAAGGGGTAGGGGGTATCCCTTTAAAACAAGTTTAGTTCCGACATTACCAGGTCTACTTTGTTTCAGTAGAATTTAATATAGAAAATGATAGTATTAGTCTTTATAATAATACATGGAATTTATATGCCGCATTTTCTGGATTAAAGAACTATTCAAATGCGCTCTACAATCAACAGACTAGTTCTCCAGCTGCCTGTGGGCGAACATGAACTTAGCACTTGAAAGAGAAAGTCAATAGCACCGCGTTTTCAAGCTTCTCTTCGCGAATAGAAATCAAAGAGCCAGGCAGGGGTGACTCTCCTGCCGTCGAGACCGACAGACAGCTTAACGTCCCTTTCAAAGGACGGTGTGCGCCATTCAACCATTGTCACTTTTCTCAACAGCTGAATGAGGAGTAGGAGCCGCTTTGATGGTCGGCATATCTGTCTGCATAGCTGTGGAAAAAATCAAGTTAGACTTGACTGCCCGAGGCTTCAACCTGGGACCTCCAGCATCTCAGCCGTGCGCTCTCTTAACTGAGCTACCTATTCTCCTTTATTTGCATGCTTTTAATAGCCAGTTTATGTAGTGTTTGTTGTCAGACACTAAGGCTATCGATATGCAAGTTTGCCTGGTGAGGTCTCGCAAAGATAACTATGACATTATAACAAGGAGACATTTTCCTTAATAAGTTCAAAACAATTTGTACATCCAATACTTTAGAATAACGAGGAAGCAGAGGCTTGAGCTGAAACACTCCCTTCATAAACCTGCAGATTAAAGGATGGGTACCAACTGAAACCCATCTGATAGGATCGCAAACACTCCCTTCATGAACCTACAGATTAAAGGATAGGTACCAACTGAAACCCATCTGATAGGATCGCAAACACTCACTTCATGAACCTACAGATTAAAGGATAGGTACCAACTGAAACCCATCTGATAGGGTTACAAACACTCCCTTCATGAACCTACAGATTAAAGGATGGGTACCAACTGAAACCCATCTGATAGGGTTACAAACACTCCCTTCATGAACCTACAGATTAAAGGATGGGTACCAACTGAAACCCATCTGATAGGGTCACAAACACTCCCTTCATGAACCTGCAGATTAAAGGATGGGTACCAACTGAAACCCATCTGATAGGGTCACAAACACTCCCTTCATAAACCTGCAGATTGAAGGATGGGTACCAACTGAAACCCATCTGATAGGGTCACAAACACTCCCTTCATGAACCTGCAGATTAAAGGATGGGTACCAACTGAAACCCATCTGATAGGGTCACAAACACTCCCTTCATGAACCTGCAGATTAAAGGATGGGTACCAACTGAAACCCATCTGATAGGGTCACAAACACTTCCTTCATAAACTTGCAGATTGAAGGATGGGTACCAACTGAAACCCATCTAATAGGTTCACAGACACTCCCTTCATGAAGCTGCAGATTGAAGGATGGGTACCAACTGAAACCCATCTGATAGGATCACAAACACTCCCTTTATGAACATGCAGATTAAAGGATGGGTACCAACTGAAACCCATCTGATAGGGTGACAAACACCCTCTTCATAAACCTGCAGATTAAAGGATGGGTACCAACTGAATCCCATCTGATAGGGTCACAAACACTCCCTTCATGAACCTGCAGATTAAAGGATGGGTACCAACTGAAACCCATCTGATAGGGTCACAAACACTTCCTTCATAAACTTGCAGATTGAAGGATGGGTACCAACTGAAACCCATCTAATAGGTTCACAGACACTCCCTTCATGAAGCTGCAGATTGAAGGATGGGTACCAACTGAAACCCATCTGATAGGATCACAAACACTCCCTTTATGAACATGCAGATTAAAGGATGGGTACCAACTGAAACCCATCTGATAGGGTGACAAACACCCTCTTCATAAACCTGCAGATTAAAGGATGGGTACCAACTGAATCCCATCTGATAGGGTCACAAACACTCCCTTCATAAACCTGCAGATTAAAGGATGGGTACCAACTGAAACCCATCTAATAGGGTCACATACACTACCTTCATGAACCTGTAAATTAAAGGATGGGTACCAACTGAAACCCATCTGATAGGGTCACAAACACTCCCTTCATAAACCTGCAGATTAAAGGATGGGTACCAACTGAAACCCATCTGATAGGGTGACAAACACTCCCTTCATAAACCTGCAGATTAAAGGATGGGGACCAACTGAAACCCATCTGATGAGGTCACAAACACTCCCTTCATGACCCTGTAGATTAAAGGATGGGTACCAACTGAAACCCATCTGATAGGGTCACAAATGCTAATAGTGCAGATCTGGCTGTGTTCAGGGCAATATATAAGACACCTTCAGGAAAAGCAAAGTCAGAAAATTTATCACTTTGGTGGCATTAGCTTGGATTGGATTAGCTTCCCTTAACTACAAAAACAAAGCTATTGCTTAGTGTAGATTTGGTATTGTAATTTGGTGCTGTCTCTCCATGAAGACATAATTATTTCTGTAACCTCCTCTAAAAGATTCTTGTTTTAGAAGGTTTGCCGGACAATCTGCAAGACATGAGAAAAAGGTGTTTGTTTAAATCATGTGTCAGACCTGTTAAGGCAATTTCCAAAACCAAGCTTGGGTTGGCCCTTTTGGGACAACTTATGTACCTTGTGCCTTATCTTGTTTTATTTTCTGGAGACACTGCTTTATGAGAGAGAATGATGGAAACGCATAGAAAAAATAATTACCCCAATCCAGTGTGAATACATCGCATTCCTCGGCCCTAGGGTCAGGTTTCCATGACACATATCTGTTCAGTTGGGCATTCAGTCCTGAAGCAATATGTCGATATCTGGTGTGCCAAAAAGTTCCACTGTTTATTTGGAACATTTGCTTGATCAAGATCCACTCCAATTCATCATTGAATTTTCTGGATTTTGTATACCCAACTGTATTCTGAACACCCAGCAAATGGGCGGCTGATACCCAAATGCTTTATACTGTACACCAATTCCAGAATGTTTTAGCTAGTTCATTGCAAGATGCTGATTTTGTGACTCCCATATTATTTAGATAGGCAACAGCTGTGGTATTATCTAGTCTAAGTAACACCTGAACATTGCATGTTCTTGCACAAAGGGCATGGAAGGCAGCAAGAAGTTCCAAGAAATTTATTTCAATGTTTTTAAGCTCTAATTTTTTAAAGTGAATTCCACCAGCCCTCTATTTCAGTAGTTCCATCTGTGGCACCCCACCTTAATCCAGATGCATCACTTGTAATACATTTGTAGTAAGGCCCTTTATTATTACACCTTATAGTTGTGTCTACATCAGACAACCACCACCATAGTTCGTTTTTTGCTAAAGTGCTTAACTTCATTGGCCGATAAAAATGGCCATCGTGTTTTCTAAGCACTTCTACTTTCTCTGTTTCAAGTTGTCTATAATGCAGGGGTCCATACTGGACACCTGGGATTGATGCAACAATTTTCCCATCACTGAACCACTATCCTTATACTAGTGGCCCATCTTCAAGGAGTTGTAAACAACACTCTCTGAGTACTGCTTTTCTTTCTTCGGTAAAAGGTATATTTGCATTATCTGAGAATCAATTATGAACCCCAGAAATTGAATTTTCTGGGTAGGTTCAAAGACAGATTTTTATGTGTGCATAATAAATTCTAGCTTTGACAAGAGAGATGCAGTCTTGTTTACTGCTTCTGTACATTGATTACTGGTTTTAGAAATAATGACCTATCATTAATGTACGTTACAATAACAAATCCCATAGCTCGAAGAGCTGCCAGCAGTGGTTTCAGAACTTTAGTAAAGATTCGTGGCCCTGAGGTTAAACCGGAATTTCACAAATTTTCTGTACCCTTCAGCTATTGGAATAGACTAATATGCATCACTGAGGTCGATTGAAGCCATAAAATTCCCTGATGATATTAATCCTATTGCCGTTTCCAGTGTCCATTTTAAAATAGCAGTATTTAATGGTTTTGTTAAGTTGAGATAAATCAAGTATGATTCTATAAGCACCATCCTTTTCTGGTCTGGTGAAGATGTTTGAAATGAAATCCCTTCTTTGTTCACTGGTTCAATAATCTCTTTTTTATTAAGACGAGTGATATCTACAAGTGATAGGGGCGAGGTACTGAATTCTAAACTGGTGGACCATCAGGTCCAAACTCCAGTTTTTAACCCGAAACCAGGTGTAATATGAATGGGTCTGAAGTTAAGCCCTCTCATTCAGGGAAAAGATTGTTTCAATCTACCTACCATGTATGGAATGTCAATATTGGTTTTAAGAGAAGAAGAATTTGTGTAACTCACCTCAGAGCTCTCAATGTGTTGGTCTTGTGGTGGAGAACTAAGACTTAAATTCTAGTGGGTAGTTTCGACACTGAGGCAGCTGGTCTGGATTGCCTGTTTGGGGATCGGCTCTGTTTTGAGGTTTGGCCCCTGAATCGTGAGGACTGACCCTTCCAAACTCCTAAAAAAGGCCTTGCAGTCAAAGGTCGAAGGCAACTATACCAGCCTGCAGCGCGTAACTATTGACGACTGGCAATGGGGTTAAATCTGTTGTTAAATCAAGGTGTATGGTGGAGGGGAGGGGGTGTCACAATCCCTGCTGTTTTTGCACCTCTTCTAATGCTTTCACAGTTTGCGATAAGTCATCACCAAATAACAATTTCGTGGTTTTTACTGCAGGTTTGCAGAGATGGTGATATCGCCAGTTCTAATCAGATTTGATTAACTCACGGCGTAGAGAATTTAGTTCAAAATAACAGTTTGCCAACAAGACTAAACAATCCTAGTCTGTGTTGTGTTAGAGAGTGTTTTCTTGCTTCTTTCAATGCTCTTCACCAGAGCAGTAAGGCCTTTCTTTTCACTGACAGTTTTTGTGCTCATTGTATTTTCAGATCCATTGATCTCACTTTCGTCCACAAGTTATCCCAAATAAGTGGGTTAACTTTGGGAACTTGCAAGGATTTGCAGTCAGCCGGTTGTAAATATGTGTTGAAGGTCTCTCCAAGTTGCTTCTCCTCCAAGTTTGAGGTCATTAAATAACCCAGGCTGGCAGCTTATTCAGCAGTATCCTCTTCTTCTCATGGGGTCACAAAACGCTAGGCAAACACAGGTGCTTTCTTCACTGGCGGTGTCAATTTCAGTTCTGGGTTACTATTATAGCAACGTTACTATTAATACCAGTCACACGACTCACATTAGTATTCCCAGTCACACGACTCACTGCTTCTGTCAGGCCTAAGCCTGCAGAGTTCCCAACAGAACTGTCTTGAGTATCTGAATTAGGCCTAGGCCAGTCTACTCGCATGACTTGCACTGGTAGTAGCACTGTCATCACTTGGACTAATGTTACTAGCCACGGTACTTAGCCCCTCGCTAGCATTAATAATTTTGCCATCCTCAATAGGATGGTCCTCCTCATCGTAAGTGTACATGTTGGACACTATGTGTTCTATCAAATTCTCTAATTTTTTTAGTCATGACGAGATATCCTCTGCTTTGTTAGTTTTGTCCATTGATTTTTCACTCTTATTTTTAAGTTTTTCTCCTTTTGCTTGTTTTGGTTTAGCCATCATAGTTTAATGACTATGAGTCAAAGCTGTTGGTCCAGTAACATTAGGCTCGGTCACGTTGCTACTCTGCATGTTACATGCTGAGTTAGTGTTAGGTGCCAAATTGCGACTAGAAGTTGTTGCATTATTGTTCATTTCCTCCAACATCTCTTAAGGTGTCGTTACAAAAGAGGCTTAAAATTTATTTTTTACATGATATTCTCAAGACTTAGCTTAAAAAATTCACAATTTTGTACGATGTATGAGGATGAATTTCCAAAGGAAAATAAGGTTTTAACTGGTCACATGTAGTGTTGCGAAGAAACTGACTACGCATGCGCGAACGGTATCTCACATTATCTCAAATGATTTTATGAGATAAAATTGTCTCCTTCCGCACACACTAGGACTTCAGATTTTGTGGCAAATATCAATAGTATGAACTTTGGTTACAAAAAACTTTACAATGACTATACACACATATCCCTTACCTACATCATTGGCTAGACATCTAACCTCTCGAGCAGCTACCAGTGATTCTGGCTCTGTGGCTTCTTTAATGGCTTTATCCATGGAGTGTCTGTCAAATTAAGATTAAACATTACATACACATGTAATTAATATAGCATCAAAATGTTAGAACTGATATTTATATGCTCATAAAGACACAAGAGAATAGATACAATAAAGTTGGTCAGAGATGGGTGGCTTCTCTTTAAAGCCATACTCAGGTGATGGTAACATATTAGGCCGGTGCTCATCTATGGTTTCTTTGGTGGAAGTGGATGAGCACACTATGGCTCCCCCTGGACAGGACGCCAATCCATCTCAGGTCAATTTCCCAAGCTTAATTAAGTGTGGTGAGTACAAGAGTATGTCATAATATTTCAACTCGCCATCACCGTTTCCCAGCTGGTTCTCATTTGCAGCTGAGTGGACTAGAGGAAGAAAAGCAGTTTCTTGCTCAAGACACAACACAGCACTCCTGCAGGATTCAAATCCTGTGCCTTTCACGTATTAACATAACTCCTTAACCACTAAGCTACATGTCATCTGAAATTAAAACATTCAAGAGGACATCAAAAATAGAAGATCAACATTCATATACAAAAGCATTAACATGCTTACTATGAACAGTAGAAAGTCTTATGTACAACTTATTTACACGGAATTTCAATATGACAATATCCTGAAAAGGAAGGTTATAACTTAAAATGATTAGATTAGTAAAGATTGAAATGATCCAGGTACAGATTGCTCTCTCACTCATAAGCACTATCCAAGCATTAGGCCTTAATTAAAAATGGCAATCACTGTTCAATGTGATAAAGTGCAATTTTTGTCAGAGAAAATTTTGTATAGACCGTTTTGTCATGCAGCATTTACAGTACTATACCAACCCGGCAAGCACTCAAGCATTTAAAAGAAAGCTTCTCAAAAGCTTGATATAATTTGAGCAACTCAACGAATGGTGAGTTATTGTTATCTTGAAGGTATCAAGAGATCCAGCCAAACCTAGGAGAAACTGTATAAAATAAGTGGTTGATATGTACATGCAAACAATTATTAGAATGGGCCTATGGGCAGAACAAGTTACCTGTGTTCCCCCTGCCATTTATTATAATTATTCTTTAGGACAAATATAAGGACATATATATACTTTGTTAGTACAATGCTAAAGTGAGATAGAGATTAACTTACCGGAACAGAACAGGATTTTCTGTCTGATTATCATTTGGCATGCTTTCCAGCCAGTCCACTTGTCGCATTTTCAGCAGGCTCTTCCCCATTTGAGCCCTGTCCTCATGAACAACTGGCACTGACAAGCTTGTAGGATCAGACTGCACTGCATTGCGTTGTGACCTATCCAGAGTTTTCACCAGTTGCACCTGTGTCAGGTACAATGACATGAAATTTAGTTCAAACTTTCAAAAGCAATGTGTGATATTAATCTTAAATTTGTCTTTCTTTATTTTATCCAAATTTTAACTTCATTATCATAAGTTTTAACAAAATCTGATCTCTCATTTTTTGATGAGATTTCCCATACAGTATTTACAAGTAGGACATCCAAGCCAGTATTTGCAACCTTTGGTTATACAGTCACAAATTATGCAGATATTGACACGTAAAGTTTACTGTATTTGTTAGATTTATTTATAATATCCATTAGAAACATATTGACACTTGCATTTTCACAAAAATTGACCTCCTAATGGCAAAATTTTACAAAAAAACAAATGATTGACTCATTTGAACCTTCCTGATCCTGAAATTTAAAGGAAAAAATGATGTTTGCTCTCAAATAAGCTTGCACGGTCTACCACTTTTGTAACTCAAACCAGTTTCACGAAACCGCAGTTTCAGTCTGATTCATGTTTATCAAAAAACGGAAGTACCGAAAAAACTAAATCACTAATACAAAATTCAAAAAGAAAGTAAAAATTGGTTTTATTTAAATAAAAAGAAAGTTCATGCTTGTGTAAGAATGTATTTTGAAGTATCTTTTCATATACTTGTGAAAATATGTGATATTTATGCAGATTACATCAAAATACAATTGAGAAATGAGAATGTTTTTAAATGCATAGTCATGAATATTACAAGTACCTGTAATAACAGGCTTGAATTCCGCTCGATAATGTCTCTTTGTGTCTTCTTTCTGGGAGTATATTTCAACAAACAAACAACTGTACCTTCATTTCTTTATAATCCCTTTTGTTTTAAGTGCTTAACATTCTCTCCCGAGTCCTTTTGTCTTGTAAAATACTTTGTTAATCCATTATAAATCCTGGCGATAACAATATTGTAAATGGCAAGACCATTTACTCATAAATTCACAACCAACATGCAGCCTACATGCACTGTGCAAGACTATATTCACACGACGGCCCCTGGATATGAAACTTATAAATGGATATGACTCACGAGCATTCTGCCCTCATTGGTCAAAAAGCTAACTTTATTCCCACTGTATGTAAATCAGCTCAAGGGGTGATTTTTTCCAATGCACCAGTAACAACAAGTTAACGGGATTTTATATCTTTTCACTTGCAGATAATTTGTTCCTTGACGCTGTGTATCATATTTTCGAAAGCTTTAAAAGTTTGATTCTGGGAAAAAACATTGCTATAAATAGCATGGTTTAGAGGAGTGAAATCGCATGATCGTTATGGCCCGGAAATACCATGATGCAAAGATAAATCATCCCCACTATCAGTATCATTTACCAGGAAGCTGGTATATGATTTACAATTAGTTTGCAACAGAAAACAACCATTCATCTCCTCAAAGGGTTTCTTTTCCTTTCCAATCTCATTTTCATGTGTAAAATATACTTTTAAACAACTGTCGTGGTCAAAATTGTTCAGATTTAAAAAGACGAAGGATATCATGCATTTTGTTCCGAAGAATGTCTTTCGTTTCTCTGTAATTATGTTTATTCATTATTGCACTAGCGATGGAATCTTCTGTTCCAATCACGTGTGTATGTAATTGACCTATGGCAGGTGTGATTCGCTTGGGGGTACAAGCTCAAATGATTTCATTGGTTCGAAGTGGAGCGAGTTTATATAAGTTTTTTTGTGGATCCGTTAGGTGATAGCCTGTTGGGTATGCATATATTAATAATATTATCTTGGCATTCCGCTCTGCATATCGTTTCCCAAGTAGAAAGAACAAACATAAAATTCAAATACAGATGTGCTTTGCAATTTCATATGATTCTGAGTGACCAAAAATGTTGCTTATCATTGTTAAATGTTTCAAATCAATGTAGAACTAAAATTCTGATCTGCAGAGCTGTAGAATTGATTTTACTTGGGTGCGCAGCCTGTGTTGTAAAAATAAAATGTTTTCATAGCTTCTTGCTGAAACAAGGGCCTATTTAAATACAGAAAACAATGTAATTTACTAAAGAATGAAAATTCATTACAAATTCAAATTCATTGTTTATTTTCAAATTCAAATTCAATTTACAATTTCAAATTCATTACAAATTCAAATTCATTTTTTACATTGTAAACAATGTAAATCAGTTTAATTTTCAATCAAGATGAATTCAAATCACGTATCGTTTTATTCATTTAGAGATTGCAGGGAATGCATTTTCATTTTTTTTCCCTTTTGATGAAAAAAATACAAATTTGGTGGGACATTGGCTTAACATATGGATTAGGTTGGGTGCTCGTAGGCTAATGGTTGGCTCAACACGCTGTTTTAACAATGGGCCAACATTTAACCAACAGTGAACCAACACATTGGCAAAAATGTTGCGCCAGTGTTATAGCAACATCTGACCAATGCATTAATATAACAGTGGACCAACGTTGTGCCAACATTACCAACAATGGACCAATACATGTTGGGTCAACGTTGTACCAACAGTTGAACAACATATATATGGATGTGGGCCAATGTTTTGCCAGCGATAAGCCAACACCCAAAGAAATGTTTGCCTTGGGTTATTATAGGGTTGTGACGACAATGACTTATTGCCATGTCGATATGTCACCACGCCATTGTCAATCCTCATGTGACACGTGGTAACAGTTTGAAGTTGACCAAAGAGTTCTCATGGATGGATATTCGCATTTTAGCTTTTCGCAAAGAATTGTTATTGAGTGGAATGGTCGCCTGATTGGGTAGTTAGCTGCAATTCTGTTCACAATTTCAAAGTCAACAATGATAACTTCTTTACTAACTCTGGGCATCTTTTATTTTTTTTTTTTTTATTGTGGTGGTGGTGGTGTTAATTTGAGCTTTTCACTTTGACTAACCTTTCTTGCCCGTAATCTTGTAATGTTATGTTATGTTAATCGATAATATCGCTGCAATGAACGCGAATAAATTATCACCAAGTGTGCAGAATGTAATGCATCATAGTACATAGGAAATTGAATGTGTAATTTATAGGTGAGAGTTTTTTAAATAAAACAAAGCAAAATTGCTTGTTTATTTTCCTTTATAAAATACATTATTGAGTCATATACTGTACATGGCTATGTATGGTCTATGCTTCGTTCAAACTTTTGTTTTCAATATAAAAGTTTGTCTTTGTGACTTACTGTATTAATTGTCCTTTGAAAAAATAATCATGAAAATAATGCATTACTTTTAAACTCCGCCTTCTTTATTATTACCCATACTACAAACCACACCCCAACGGTTGGCTGGGTAATGTTGGCCCAACATTGGGTAAACATATTACCCAATAATTAACTGGTTAATGTTGGCCCAACATTGGTTTAATGTGAAAGGCCCAACCGTTGGCATGTACACATTGGTCCTACATCGGCCCAACATTCAATCGCCACACAACATAACGCCAATGTTTGCCAACGTTGGTCCAACGTAGTGCACTATCTGGAGAGTGGGACACTACTGTTCATTAGCTGGTATTTTCTTATCTGCACACTCCTGTTCCCGCAGTTTTGGCAAATACCATGTAAGGCTATAGGGCGGGACCAAATTTGATGGCTTAAGTATAATTGAAAATGCCACCGTGATGCACAAACAGGGCCAATTTAAAGTAAAAGCATAGCAAGAATGATTACTAAACTTGAAAAATAACAGAGGTATGCATGATTAATGATTTTATTATTATTTGTTTGGTTGAACTTAAGTGCCATGGCCTGGCCATGGTTAATGTTTTACAGAAATGTTGAGTATCAAGTGGGTGAGATCTCAACTGTAAGATTTTACTGCTACATGTAACGTTAGGCTATATGCAAATCAGCAACAATTGTACTGCATGATCAAGTATACAATGGCTAGCATCGCATCGTTAGATGCATTTAGATCTGGCTAAATTTGTATCTGTTTTACAAGTATCTGACAAATTTCTTTTATTTTACATGAAAAAAAATTGAAATCATTAAAGATCACTATGAGTAGAAATCGTGAGCAAATAAGGGCATATAGCATGGCCTTTTTCATAATGTTTTAACGTGACTGAGCTTGGGAAATCGTGAACTGTTTAATGCCTTTTCGACCTAGACTGACAAAGGGGGCAAAATCGGCATCATGGGGTAATAAAATCACTTTACACGCAAACAACATTAAAGTTTATTAATACAGTTTATATATCAATGCCTCCGTTATCAATTTCAACATTATTTACAGAAATTACTGTGAAAATCCTTTTGTTAGCTGCTATCATATAACAGAGCATGTAATAACTGTAGTGCACTTTATGTTTAGGGCTTATTTACATTACGGGTGAAAAACTGGTTTTCCAGTTAAAACCGGTTTTTGTTTGGACGATCGGTTTTACGTTGGGGCAAAACCGTGCAAGCTTACTCTCAAACAACATGGCAGTGATACAGAATACATATTAATGCAAATTAGGATTAGTGTTTAACTAATGCAATTGAAGCAGAGTCGATAGTATAGTACTAATCTACATACTCCAACTTATGTGAGTCTCTGATTTCAAATTACACACTTACGGAAAGTCAATGGGCTTCAACAAATGTTTGCAAAAAAACTGATTTCATTTAGACTAATTTTAGCAGAAAATTAGCACACTGAAACTTGAATTTGTTCTACACATTGTGAAAAGCGTAATTGTTGTTATATACTAAAATGATACAAATTTTTCATTAAAAAATTTAAGTTTGAACAAATTTTTGATAAGCATTTGGAGAAATGCCAAGTTAAAGCCACTAAGGCCCATAGGGCCGGTGCTTATTCCCAGTGTCCATGGCCGAGAATATGAAGGAACACGACTCCCTCTGGATGGGACACCAGTCCATCGCAGGTTAACCTCCCAGCTGAGTAGAGTGGAGCACGTTAAAGTGTCTTGCTCAAGGAAACAATGCACCGCTCGGGACGGAAATGGAATCCAGGCGGGAATGGAATCCAGGCGGGAATGGAATCCAGGCGGAAATGGAATCCAGGCGGGAATGGAAGCCAGGCGGGAATGGAATCCAGGCGGGAATGGAATCCAGGCGGGAATGGAATCCAGGCGAGAATGGAATCCAGGCTGGAATGGAATCCAGGCGGGAATGAAATCCAGGCGGGAATGAAATCCAGGCGGGAATGGAATCCAGCGGGAATGGAATCCACGCGGGAATGGAATCCAGGCGGGAATGGAATCCAGGCAGGAATCATTCGGCGTTCACATATAAGCAAGACTCCTTAACCACTAAGCCACTGCACCTCCATTAGCCACTGCACCTTCAACTTGTGAAAGAACCCTTTATAAAATGTATTTTGTAAATAAAAAAGGCAATGAAAAGTTCAAAGTTACCATAATAATTGAATTGGAAAGAAAACTTCCTTCTACTGTACTTTAAAGGTCTATGGCCATGTAGCAAATTACCCATAAACTGCTAGATATTCAAATTTTAACGACTTTTGCATAAACTTCATTTCGAATATTTCTACAACATTCAAGAAAATCAAGATTAATCACAATAATTACCAACTCTTATTTTTTTGCCCCTATCAGTTGGTATTGAATAAGCAATGGCCATGGTCTTCTTGCTAGACTTGCTGTTCCAGTACAACCGAAGACTTATTTTTCTAAACTCTGGTTCAAACTGATAAGGTTGTATCTCACCCCCTTCTTAAAAAAAAAAAAATTATAATCTCTTCTCCATCAATTTCCGACTCATTGTCGGTGCCCGATTTTTTTGGTTTGGTTTGGTTTGTTGATGTTTAACAGCACTGCGACAGTCAGAGTCAAATGAGTCAAATGTGCCAAAAGGGTTAAAAACTAACTAAGGTACTTGAGTTAGGACAGAGAGGTGGGATAGAGGGAAGGGGGGGGGGGGGAGGTGGATAAGGTAAAGAAGTTAAGGTAATAAAAGGAAGGTAATGAAGTTAAGGCAGAGATGGGGAGGAAAGGGTGGAATAAATTGCTGTTGTGGAGAAAGGTGATGAAGGATTGTTCTTGAAAAGAGCAGAATTTGAGATGGAGGGGGAGAGGTATGATCTGGAGTTCAGGTATAAGGGACAGGTTAAGAGGATATGCTTGATTGAAAGATCGGTGTTGCATGTAGGGCAGAGAGGAGCAGGGGAGCCGGAAAGTAGATGAGAGTGGGTGAGAAACATGTGGCTGAGGCGGATGCGGGTAATAACAACGTCCTCCCTGCGGTTGCGACTGTGCAGGGAGATGTTGGTCCCGACTTTGGGTTTAATGGTATGGAGTTTGTTACTAGTCTGGAAATTCCAGGAGTCTTGCCAGGTCTTACTGAGTAGCTGGAAGTGAAGAAAGGGCGGTCTGAGTGCACAATAGGTAAAGGAGAGGTGTGATTCGACAGAGCATTGTTGGTGGTTCTGTCGGCTCTCGTTGCCGGGAATGCCGACATAGCTGGGGATCCAGAAAAAGATCATTCGTTTCCCTAGGAAAGAAAGAGTGTGAAGTTTATTGAGGATTTTTAGGATGAGTAGATCAGACCAGAGCATGTTGAGGATGTCAGTGAGAACGGATTTAGAGTTCGAGAAGATGACAAAGTGGGGGAGAGTTCAACAAAGTTAAAGGCCAGGAGGATGGCCTTTGCTTCAGCAGAGTAGATTGAGGCTCCATCGGGCAACCTTGAGGAGAGGGTGAGGCCGGGACAGGCGGCAGCAGCTGCAGAGGAGCCTTCCCGTTTAAAGCCATCAGTGAAAAGGAAAGAGAAGTCATGGAAATTCTACTGAGTTGGCAGTATTTGAAGCGAAAGAAGGCTGAATGAGAACAGCTTTGACTATTGAAAAGGTGAATCTGTTAAAGTTGCTCCAGTGAGCTAAGTTGTCCAGGCAGTGTTGAAGGTTATTTTGGAAGCTCGGGGAAGACGAGAAGATAGCAAAATTGTCCACATAAAGGAAGAAATTGATATTGGGGTGATATTGAAAAGGGAGGGGGGGGGGCCTTGATGATGCTGCTGATGTTTCTGAGCCTAAAATTTAGTAATTTTCTTCGTCACTTATTTTCTTGTTGAAGTTCTTGTTATGTGAAATTTCATGTTATAGTTTAGTGCGCAGTAGCAGACTTAATCAGACAGATCTGGGCACACCAGTAATCATCTTTCTTCAAGCTTGCGTACATGTAGGCCTACATGTAGGCCTACCAAAAAAGAGTATGCAACTTGCTAAGTTGCAAGTGCATCCACATTCATTGCAGCATCTATACTGTACTATAGGCCTACGCTATAAAAACTTCCAGTCATTTAAAATGTGCCCGCCCAATCGATAGTACATGTTCGTAAAAATGCATTTCTGTGCGTGACACTGTGTGTTATCGTTTTTAATGTACGCGGGAACAAAATGGGTCCGAATTTTATTTTCTTAACCAATTTTCGACATATTAAGACAAGCAAATCAAGTTTTAATTTTCAGGTGAGATAAAACAAACTGAAGTATGAGTAGGCTATATATTTACCCCGCTAAGCCTAGCCGGGATATTTACGAGAGTTATACTTACCTTCCATGATATTAATATGCAATCTGGTCACATGATCCGATTCTAACGCTCGTTAGAATCGGGTCATGTGACCAGATTGCATATTTATAGCATGGAAGGTAAGGAGTAAGTAGAGGTAAATTTTCATGTATTTTGGTGTTTATTATGATACTGAAATTTTAGTTCCCTAAATTTTCAGGTTGGGTTTTTTGTGGGTTTTTTTTTTTTTTTTTGAGCATGTGTTACACTGTGTACTGTAAGTAGACACAATCGCTAATACATAACCTCTTCTACAGTACAGGGTTAACAAAAGAACATGAAAATTAACACCAACGCCCTTAACTTTTCCCTAATGTAACCATACAGACATCAAGCTGAACAAATTTTTTCAATCTACGTTTTAATAATTTCCCAAATTCCTTGTGAAAAAGGGTAAAAATGAACAATTTTCTGGAATAAATTTAGTGTCTTGTGCACAGGTCGTTAGCATTGCAACTAATGTTGCAAACACGTGCGTATAACATCATGAAAGAGAGGCCAAAACGGGCACAGATAAAATGAGAAATCACACTGCCCATTCGTTACAGGACATGATAATTGCGTTGTTGCTCACTATTATAATTATTCAAATTCAACTACTGTACCTTAACGCCCTTGTTCTTTTGTTAATATTAATACATACAAATTGTACGCGCCAACACACTAGTAACACGTATGTAGGACGCACATTGGTGTGTTCATACGCTCAAGGTTACACAAGCGATGCAGATACACAATGAAATTATGTCAATCGTTTCCTTTTGCACTTGTCAATTGTATGAATCACCCCTACATCCCGCGACATGGGTGAGTCAAAGGTGGGTCATTGCATTACAAAATTTGACTCACATGTGAGTCATGGGTCCAATATTGTCAGTCACAAGAGTGACTCAGGGTAGCATCATTTCACTGCTGATGTCAGTCACTTAAATGATGCAGGTGTGGGTCATGGTGAGTCACTATGCAGCATTGATTGATATGGTACTACTACCTGCATGTTAATTAACCCTGTATCTGCACTTCTCTAAGTATAGGCCTATATCATCACTTATAAAGGATGTTTTTAACAATGAAAAAGCAGTGGAAGCTCTAATACAGTGCAGGAAAAGGTGATATACAGTAGTATGCTTTTGCTTATAGAGACCCATGATTAAGAAAAAGTGTGGGGTGGGTGGAAGTTGGGGGTCCTGCCCCAACTCAACCACCTCTGAAGAGGTTGATTTATAAAAAAAATAAAAAAAGGCCTGTTCTCAATGTGTCGCCCATTTGAATTGCAGTCCTGTCAAGTCTTGCGCTTTTAAGCGTGAGACCAAGTCATGGTTTGAGCATGGGACTCATGCAATATGATGAAGTTGAATACAAGCAAGACATGTTTAAGGCTAGAAATGTATGCTGGAATTATGAGAAAAAAAGTATGTGGCATCCCCTCCCGCAAACTGCTGTCATCCCCATGTGTGAGGGAACCATTCCCTTGAATTCAGTGGCGATGATAGACGTCATACCAAGGGGATAAATTGGCAGAAGTTTCAGTATCCAACCCATAATGCCAATCTTGGGTGAATATATACAATAACAGAATAATGTATCTTTAATTCATAGAAATAGAACTAGGAGCATGATGGCTGTACAGTGAAAGAAGAAGATATCTTAGTAAAAGCAAGCAGGCAAGAAGAATGTACAATATTAAAAAGACGCACACCATTTAAATTGACTCGATCACTCATGAAGCAGGTGATACCACCATGTCATTCTTCAGCTGAAGGATGTACAGAATGCCTACTGTTCTCAGTTGATAATTCTGCTGGACGGGGACGCACTTAGATTTCAGACTCATTTTAGACACTTAAAAGGAAAGGGTACTCATTTCCTACGGGACTTGTGATGAAGAAGAAACTATTCAAAGCACAAATAAATGCGTCTCCTTCAATGAATTTCCGACTTAAACTCGATACAATTAGAACTGTTTTAACTAAAGAAACCGCAAAACAAAAGGAGGATTAAATGCGTCTGCCGCTGACGTTTTAAAAAGGCAAATGAATTATCATGAAAAAGATTGAATTCAATCGTGAAAGAAAAAAATTAATGCACAACCAGACAACTTCTTGTTTTTCTCGTATCTTTCAAGTTTCAAAATAATTAAGATAAATATATTCCAATGGGTGTGTGTCTTCTTGTACGATTCACTGAAGGTTTTGCGAAGTGTTTTCAAAAGTAAAATGTGCTAAGTTTTGACCGAAACAGTCATCATAAAGAGAAAATGTTATACTACTCACTTAATCAAAAAGTCCGAGTTGAGCAAAGAAAATTCAATAAAATCCACACATGTTACAAAATGTAAACATGAGATGACAAAAATGAAAAATCATTTGATTGTACTACAAAATAATATACAAGATGGCAATCCACAAAGTTGATGACCTTATCGCTTCTGCCACATAATTTGTAAAATGACCAAATGTTTTTCCAGGAAACATAGCAAAATGTAACATTTTATATCACTTAATATTAATTGACCTTTAACTTTTAAATGACCTGTCCCATTTTCTGCAGGACATAACCCTACAGTACATCACCTTCCATTATCCCACCAAGTACCAACCCATTATTACTTACAGTTTTTCCCAGGAAGCACAACACAAAATTAAACATTTGCAATCAATTATTTGACCTCTGACCTGTGAGGTGCATGGCCCAACTTGTGCAGGCACAAGTTGCTCACATCACACTACACCCTCCTACCAAATTTCAACTTGATAGCTTGTACTTTTTTCTCTGTACATGCAACACAAAATTCTGAATTTTGAATTATTTCACCTCCGACTTTTAAGGTACAGTTTATGACCCAACTTGTGCCTGACATAAGTATACATCACCCTACACCCTCCCACCACCAAGTTTCAATTTGATAGCTTGTACGATTTTCTCTATTCACTCAACACAAAATTTGATACTTTAAATCAATTATTTGACCTTTAGGGTATATACCCCAACTTGTGCTGAACATATTGTTCACATTACCTTACACCTTCCCACCAAGTTTCAAGTTGATAGCTTGTACACACAATATTTGGTACACCCATCCATCCACCCACACACAAAAGTGAGCACAATAACTTATCGCCATATATTCTATAAGGATGAATGATATGTCCTTTCCATGTATCACCTGTCTTTTTAATGCTGTAACTCCTTGACCTAAAGTAATTGTTCCAAATATGCGATAACATATTCCTAATTGTAATCTGCTTGTCAACCCAAAACAAAGTTGTAACTTTTTAACTTATATGAGAATGTGAGTTCCCACCATCCTATCTGACTAAACCAAAGTGACTCTGTGGCAGAAAGTGCCTGGGGATCAAGGGACTGGAGCAAATGTAACATATCCCTGCTTTCATCACTCCCGATATTTGTACCAGGATTTTTACTTCTCTGCGATCCTGTGAAATGTCCATAATCATTTTAAAAAGTGAGGAATCACCTACTTACAAAAATATTTCAAAAACGTGAACAAAACTTTAATCTACGTGTATGAATGAACTCTTTTATTAAACACATACCGCAAAACAAAATGGCAGAGTTCTAAGTTTGTTTGTTTGATGAGGGCTTAACAGCACCATGACAACCCCCATTCCTGTACCCTTGATAAGCCTTTTTTACACAAAATGGCGCCAGATCCTTCGGACTTGGTCACTTGGCCCTAGGGAGTTGAGTTAATTAGGACTGACACTCTTAAAGGTGTATAACAGCATAATTGGTAGATGATCTTTCACCCTCCCTACTTTCTAAAATCTATCTACAAAATTGAAGTAGTAATACTTCAGCAAGAAGAGGAGTTGGGGTGGGAGGGGAGGGGGAGGGGGGGATTTCTATGATGTGATTCCCAATGCTTGAAAGGACATTACAGAATATCATATTTTACTTAATTGGCTGGGGCATATACTCCTTAATATACATATGCATAACTAGGTTGATGGTCTTTCTCCCTCCCCATGTTTATTTATTTATTTCTCCACAGAAAATGATAGCGACAAGGTTTGGTGGGGGAGGGGAAGTAGTTCTGAGGTAAGATCTCTTCTTTTGCATGTTTGAAGGGACATTTTAGAGTATGCTAGGAGTCTCCTGCCCTCCCTTCTTGAAATTTGTCTTTTGTTATGGTTTTGTGTAATTGAATGTTTACATAATCTTTCAACAAATGCAAGCTCTTGATATTAAGCAGGCCACCACCTGGGCCAGGTCATAAATCACCCAGTAAAATTGAGTTTTGGAATGTTCATGTCAAAGGACAATGAGAAATGATATCTTTCAACATGGCCCTTGAACAATGGGTACTGGGATCAGGTCACAATAAAACTGGGATTTGTTTTGAAAACGTTTCTTTTATGTTCCAAGCAGATAACAGGAAGTTGTTTTCAGACTGTGTCTGTGTGGCAAAGTTTGCAGGAATGCTAGTGGATTAAGAAAGTTAACAATCGAACTTGTTATTTCCATTCAAGCTTCCTTTGGTACTAATTACCAGTTTATCTTTTTACTTGCATTACTTACATAACCTAACAAAATGATGGGCTAAGAAGGGTGAATCACCTCATAAAAATCCCAAACTAACACCACCTCCACATTTTTTTTTTCAAATCAAAGACTCCCACAGTTAGTAAAGAACTTATCAATGTTGACTTTAAAATTGTGAACAGAATTAGGGCTAGCTACCCACTCAGGCAAACCATTCCACTCATTAACAACACTTTGCAAAAAGTTAAAGCACCAAATATCTATACGAGAGAACTAATTTGGTCAACTTCAAACTGTTACCATGTGTCACATGAGGATTAGCTGAAACATGCAAGAAATTACAGGAAGTCAAAGCATTACTACCAGATAAGAATTTAAAAACCTGAATCATATTGCCATGTACTCTTCTCATCTCAAGCGTGGTCAAACCAAGCATTCGCAACCTAGAGATTCCTTCCTTCGAGAATAAATCTAAGAGCTCTTCGCTGAACCTGCTCCAAAATGAACTTATCCTTCTCATGAAAGGGGCTCCAAGCCTGAATAGCATACTCAAGGTGAGGCCTGACTAACTGCTTATACAAATTAAGGACAACCTCCCTACCAAGAAAACAAAGATTTCTTCTAATTAAACCAAGCATTCTATTTGCCCTTGCAGCTGCTAAAGCACTGTTTAGAAGGTTTCAGATTACTAGTAATAACAACACCTAGATCCCTTTCTTGATTAAGACAACCAAGATTTAAATCATTCATGCAGTAATCAAAAGCTTAATTGCTCTGACCAAAATGAATAACTCTGCATTTATCAACATTGAATGACATCTGCCACGTTTGGGACCAAGAAACTAATTTCTCCAGATCAGTTTGCAACAGTGAAGAACCCATAGCATCATCAACTTCATGATCTTACCTTTTTCATCAACAACTCTAGGTACATGTACCTAATGAAACAAAAAGGGAGAGAGAGGTTTTCACAAGAATTTGTCTATTTCAAGAGGTTTAGGGTGTTTCATTTACAGGAGGAACTTTGAGAAGTTTCGACTATTATCTGTGGGGAATTTTACGTTGATATTTATCATTGTTTTTGATGGATTTTACATTTGATTTCAGAGGTCTTTTGAACTATATTCAGAATAAAATCGGCAAAATTGAGTAAGTTTATTCTGTTTTCAGTCACTGTGTAGGGTTTCCTTTTTTTCATTTTGTTCCTGTACAAATTCAGCGCAGATATGTAAGGCTAATGTCCGGGAATGTTGTGGTGTACAGCAACGTAACAATGCTTTTTTGACGATCTCAAACTTCAGTCAAAGGGGAAAACAAACAGTCAGTTATCATTGCAGTCAATGGGAGAAAAAGATATTTGTTGGCAATTTTCAACAAATACTGGACAACTGAGTTTTCTTCAAATATGATGTATATGATCACAGGTGTTCCTAGCATTATGCCAACCTATATACTTCATATATATATATAAAAAAGGTAGGTCACTTTTTAATGCAACTTAGGCCTATGTAGGCCTATAAGAAAATTCCTTTTTTTTGACCACTTGCGAATCTTAATTACATTTTTTGACTCAACTCACATTTGCTGGAGACTCCCTCCTTTGTTTAAAGGCCACAGTATTTGTTCTTTTTTTCTAATTAAATGTACAAAACGATGGATTTTCTACCAACATTACTGTCATGACAGTGTAAAAGCCCAACAATTTGCTGCAAATCAATTGAAGCACTGCTTTTTTATGACGTCATCGCAACGTTTCTTTGGTTTGCAGCAAATTGTTGGGCTTTTAGACTGTCATGACTGTGCAGTCGGAGATCTGACCTCGCTATACCGCCGTTATTCCATGTTGATTAAACATTTACAGCTGACCCAGAAGTCGTTTTGCAGTAACTCCGAAGATGCAGTTTTGAGCTACCTAGAATTGTCAGTCAGTTTTTGGTACTGAATATTCAGATTTAGTGATGTCAAATCAAAATTACATGGGTACCTGTGAAAAGTAGAGGTGTTGAATATGTAGTGCATGTAGAGATATGGATATTCAGCACATTTTGCGATCAAACAGGTGCATTTAACTGCAATCCCATTTCCATCGGATGCTTTAGAGGTGAGTGGCGAGTCTGCACTTTTGGTTTTGTGAATCTCTCATAGACAGCCAGATATGGACTTGCATATAGTACCATGTAACGGCCGAAAGTTTAAATTATCGTTCAATCTTACTTTCCCACTTGTTGAGTGTGATGTTTCTTGTAAATTTAATATTTTTGTGGAACTTCCGGTTTGGGGCTCCTTATCGCAGCCTAACGTGTTGTAGTACTTACATCGTTTTTTATCGTACCTATTAATACAGGAGCTTAGGGTCGAGAAGGTGCAATACTAACCATCATGCAATTTTATGCCAGTTGATATTTATATAGAGTCTAGTTTAACATTTGGGCTTAGTTTTTCTTCTTTCTGTTTTGTTATTCTTACAAATCACTCAGTTCTGTATTCAGTGTTTGTTCCCCAACGAATATTAGTCTAGTAGTAGTACGCTTATCATTTAGCCAGGCTGTAATGACATTAGGCCTACAACTTGCACGCTAACTCTTCTTAAGACAGATTTTACATTGGCAATTTGCCATTGGGCATATCATTACTATCAGTACTAATTTATTGAATGCCACTTCTTGTGGAGAAGTTGTGAAAAGTACAAATAAGTTTGTCTCTCCAAATGTAATTGGCTGGTAAAGAAACACATGTTATTCAAGTGATAAAGATGTTACAATCAGTGTCTTTCTTTCTTACTTGTACCTTGGGAGGACATAATTGATTACTTTTCTATAGACAGGTTTCAAGTTGTTTACAAAGAGCTGTAAATTCAGAATACAACAACTTTTAAATGTTCTTGTACCTGACCTGACCTGCCCATAAATTAATTGGTCACAATAAAGTGAGTTGGTGTGTACAATAGCCACATGAATGTTATTTTTTTTAAAGTTATTTTGTAATGCAGCTGTGTAAAAAAAAAAGAAGAAAGCTGTGTAAAACTGTAGTATGTTTGAAGTGTTGGTAGCTACTAACAGCATAATATTTGTGCTCTTCATGTTTGTACCTTTTAAACTGTACAGTTTATTTTTTGACATATATTAGCTATGTACAGTTTTACAACTATAAATGTACATATGAACAGTAAAGAATGAGAAAATGTGACTATTTTTCTAAGAAGTACCATGATTTATCACTTGTGAGCTTCCTGTGCAAAGTAGTCATAGTACAAAGTTTTGCCTTGTTTGTATCTGTCTGGTTTTCTATGTGTAAGGTGGAAAGTGCATTATATTGTATGTATTAAAGACTGGGTGACATATATTAAAGCCGGTTTGGGTTACATATATTGTTTTATTAAAGACTGTCTGGGTGACATATACTGTATATATTTAAGGCTTTCTGGGTGACATATTGTATTTATTAAAGACTGGGTGACATATTGTATATATCTAAGGCTGTTTGGGTGACATTGGTTTTATTAAAGACTGTCTGGGTGACACACTGTATATTGTCTGGGTAACATATACTGTATATATCTAAGGCTGTCTGTGTGATACGAGGAAGTGCCATTCATTTTAATTTTATAGAAGTGTCAGATTTTTTATATTTATAACAAATAATATTAAAGAAACTTACAGTAATACACACTTGATGTGGAGTTTTTTTGCCAGCTGTTTATATTTATATTGTGTATTGATAGACTTACATAAGCACTACCCTTTATTCAGATTAACTTGATAAAGATGTATTTTTATTGGTTCTTATTTTGTTGCATTTGAAGATAACAAGAGTTATTATCGTTTAATCTGTCTCCATTGTGTCTTATTTATTACTTTTCTTAAATTAAAGTATTCTAAAGGTGGATGTAAGGATGGTCAATCAAGGTCATTAAGTCATTGAAGGTATTGGTGTGCTAATTTTACTTCTGTATTTTTTAAATCAATTTCCAGTGCACCCATTGTGGTTAACCTCATCCTGAATTCACCTTTGAAGTATTTTGAGTTTTTTCTGTAGCTGTTTTAGCATTGTGTTGGCAACCTTGTTTAAGCTATAAACTGACTGGAAAAAAAAAAGATAATTCTTTTGGAACTAATTAAACTGATTTAAAACTTCTTTTTGAAAGTTCCCATCCTCATTTAGCCCAAAGATTCAGGGTCAAGCCTGAACCAAGTCACACCACAGATTAGAAAATGATACCTGGTGCTTCATTGTCTTGTGGTGGGCATCCCAAGGAAAGTGGGTCTATATGCAAAGGTTTATGGGGAGAATGTATTTGTTCTATGTGAAGTATTGCCAAGTAATATTTCCTCTCCTTTGTTTCGCCTATTTCCCACCATTGCAACAAGGATCTTCCCTCTCGACCTCTCAAAAAGGACTGGGAATGGCTGAAACGCCCACCTTTTTCCTTGTAATTCCAGGACCTTGACATCACAGTTCGACCCTTCTCACAATTGTCCCCCCTCACTTTTCCCTCCTCACCCCTTCCCCCTCCCCCATCACCCCATCACCCATCACCCATCCTTCATCACCCCTTCCCCCTCCCCCATCACCGCCACACTCATTTTTTTAAGGCTGGCTGTGTCATTTGCTCCTGATGTTATCCATTCGTTACTATTTTGCAAGAGGAAAAGATAATGTATCCCGCAGACCAAGTACTGAAGGACAACACCATGGATTACTTTGACGTTACATTTTGTGTTTTATAAACAAATACCGAACACAGTGGAGGAAATGAATGGGAGATGAGAAGCAATATCTACTCCCTGCCTCAGTTGGACTTAATTTCCACACCCACTTTTGATCTAACAATTTTTGCTAAACTGCCAAAATGCATTTGTGTACCATATATGAGGGTCGAATCCAGGCGCGGACTGACACATAGAAATATACCGGTCCAGGTAAAATGACCAGTGCCTTCGTCTGACCTTACCACGCAAAAAATGATAAGTGTCATAATGTTTATTCGTTTATTTGCATGAAGCATACAAATATTTTTGTTTTATTTCCTGAAAAAAATTAAATTAGCTAGTCCAATGGGCCAGCGGCCAAATTCAAGTTATGGGGGAAAAGTCGATCAGTGTGTTGGGACCGGCACCTTGGACCACTGGTCCAGGGTCAGTTGACCAATCTGCCCCTGGTCGAATCCATAACTTCATGATTATTGCAAGCCCAGTTGCAAATAACACATTAGGGGCAAACTATGAACTGTCCCCTTCTCACATGTTGTTAAACCCATTCTTCTCTTTTTTCATTTACTATCTCATCCAAATTTTTTTAACCCCACCGACTGAACCCCCATATAATCTCCAACCCAAATTTACCCAACCTTTATTATGTCTTTTTTATTTTATTTAAAAGCTTAGCTTATTTGTAAAGTGTTCACCATACTTCTAAAATGTACCAGGAAAGTGTCATTTGAGATGTACTGTTTTATCTGAACTTACTTTGCCCTTATCAATCGTTTTCAAATAATTGAATCTCCCAAATTGAGTGTTGGAACCAGGCTGCTCCCGCAATTGCACTGATAAAACCAGGCTGCTTCCGCAATTGCACTGATAGAACCAGTGTACTCCCGCAACTGCACTGATAGAACCAGTGTAATGATTATTAATATTCAAATTTCTGGTCATATATGTTGAATATTCAGCGTTCAAAATGGCGACTATCACACGCGTGTTTAACTTTCGAAATCTGCATGCAAACGTTTTGTGAACTACCGTTTACAGCGTAACTGTCTAGTGTAGATTAGTTTTTTGTGTCAAGAAGTAAATTTCCTACAATTTTAGCTATGAAATTCTTTTGTTGATTTTGGAAAAGTCAATTTAGGCCTAATTTTCGACCATCGGCCGATACGTTCGATCGGACTAGTGGTAGGTCTTGACCTTATTTTTTCCAGTTGTATATCAGTATACATAAGGGTTAGGCTGTTCTGTGTTTGCTTTGATGATATTTCTCCATAAAGTTTCAATCATTTAAGTTAATTTGACTTATAAAGGGTGAAATTTTGCTTAAAGTTGTGCCGTACATTGCATTTGAATTTCGAGCGAAATTCAAAATTGTATGACGTCCGCAATGTTTAAAGTTTTCAGGTCAAACGAGGTCAGATTTCCGACTGTGTGAGGTTGGTAGAAAATCCATCGTTTGTACATCTCATCAGAAATAAAGAACAAATACTGTTGCTTTTAAACAAAGAAGGGAGTCTCTAGCAAATGTGAGTTGAGTAAAAAAATGTAATTAAGATTCGCAAGTTGTCAAAAAAAGGAATTTTTATATACTGTTTGAAAGTTGCGTTAAAAAGTGACCTACCTTTTTATATATATATGTTTTAAGTACATAGGTTGCCATAACAGTAGGAACACCTGTGTGTAGGATAGCGTATTATTAGTTTCCAACATATATTGTTAATATATCATTAATTTTCGCTCAAAAATATCACATTGACTATAATGATAGTTTGCTGCAAACCAACTGAAGTGCTGCTTTTTCATGACGTCATCGCAACGTTTCCCTTCACCTTGCCAAAGCCGCACTGAACTCGCACACGGTTAGCCTTCGTTGACTCCGACCACGAGAATGTGTAACGTTAGGCTAACGTGTAACTTAGCTAAACCGTCACATTGACTAAGTTATGCTTCAGTAAGCCTACGCATTTTCTTTTTTCAACGGACGATTTCCAATACCTAAAATCAGCAAACTTTGTTAAGCTGAAGAAGGTAGGTTACTGTACTAACTTAAAATTTGAACGGCCTGTCAGTGTCTCAATTTGTCATATCAGTGTTATTTGCATAGGCCTACCAATAAGTTTCGTGGATCTACTAATAGCTATGGCCTAGTATGGTCTTAACGCTTAAGTAGGCTAAGTCACGATTCTTAAATTGATGAAAAGAACAAACCTGTGCGTCAAACATCTGCCGGTATATTTGTCCAGAGGGGACAACTCGAATTGCAGTTTGTGCCTCTGCCATAACTATATTTATTCAAGGGGATTTCTAGGTGCTAATTCATTTTATTACTTTCATTCAGTTTCGAACTGTCGGCGCGTCGCATAGCAACGTTGCGTACCTGTTATTCATACGGCTTGCCGTGTGGCGCGGTCATCCGGACGAATAAAGGGAATAAGCGTATTATGTCAATAATTCAACACTGCCATGTTTGCGAATATCAAAGGTGGCAAACAAGTTTATAAGTGCTGTCGTACATGCTTTGAAATATAGGTCAGTCCAAAACTGGCGCTCAACCGAGTCCTATGCCCTGTGGAGGCGCAACAAAAAAAAATCTTCAATATTTAGAAAAGTATACTTTATATGATTACAATTAATATGTCTACCCCCATGTTTTCATAGTCAAAGAATACACCGGTAACAATGACAGCGTGAAATAATGAGTAGTTTTCATTGTTATTTGTTTATCCGCCTAAATCACGTAATACCATATTACCATTACTATAACATTATTTTGTTCAATATCTAGAAACTTATACTTCATACTGCTACACACCCATGATTTTAATGGTCAATGAAAACAATAACAACAATCACAAGCTGAACCAATTTATAGTTCATTACTTATTTTTATTCTGCGCGCCTAATTCATATAATTGTCTTGGTATCTCACTTGTGAGATGCCATTTTATCACCTTTTCTCCGCTACGCATTGTTCTTGCATTTCTACATATAATGCTCGCCTCCAATTATAAAGCTCTTGACTTAATTTATTTAAATGAAATAGTGATATGCCATACCACTACCCATTCGTCATTCACTAACACAGATATAGCACGGTTAATAATACCAAATATCCGTTTTTATAGAAGCAGTAAAATACATATTTACATACAGTAAAATATAATGATATAAGTGTCTTTTTTCATCATCTGAATAAGTGATATGAACAAGTGGTAAGTATCACATTTATCACAATTGAAAGTAGTATTTATTTTCTAGTTAACCAGCGATTAATAATTCAAATGATATTGGAATTAATATTTCTGTATAATTTGAGCTTTTGCTGGTGATTTTAAAAATATTGAAATTAATTTTTGAAGATTACTTTAAGATTCCTGGTGAAATTTAAATTTGTGCTGGTAAAAATGGAGAAAATAATTTCTGAAGTATTCCTGTTAATGTAATTAATAGTGGTCTTGAGCCTAATGTTGTAATACGAAAAATAGCAAATAGTACAAACCCCTTGAATAGTAACATTTGAAACTTTAAATATGTGGAAGCTTATTGTATTTCTTCACCCTGCACTCGTGTTTGTTATTATATTTTAAGACTTACATAATTTCTTGCTATGAACATAATATTTTTACCAAAATATTCTTTATCACCCTCTTTTATACAGGGATGCATGCACATCGAAAGGGCAGAGGGAAAGGGGCCGGGGGGAAGGGGGGGGGAGTGCGCAATCTCACAAAAAGGGCACTTTCTGAATGAAAGGGCACACTGAGTAAAATTACCCCTATGAATTTTGGGCCTTCTGTGCACGAAACTCTTGAAAAGCAAAAAAAGGTCATCGCCAATATGGCCAATTTTTTTTGTGTGCAAATTTTGGTCAGAAACAGGGAAAAAAATGCAATTAGAAGCATAAAAAGGTAAATTACATCACAATTCAGAATCCATGAAGGGTTCTTTTCACCCCATTTCCCCCTAGAGATTAACTTTTAGATCGCCTGATTAGGCAGGCAGAGCATTTGATTGGAAGTAAGACAATTCAAATTTCAATCGATAGCTCTTGCTTTTTTTATCAGCCTGGCCCTTTTAACACAACATTTTATATTTTAGCATGATATTCATTATTCTTGCATATTCTTAAACATATTTTGATATGAAATTTTCTTTTTAATTTCAATTCTCATATTTCATCGTTTAACACATGTATTTATACATGTATGTTTTTATATGAATTGTATGTACTTTATGCGAGCAGTGAATTGCTCCTCGTAGGTTTAATGAAGTGTATTCTATTCTATGCTAGATTCATGCTTTTCCCACATGGTTGCCGTAAGTTTTATATAAACAACAATGTACTTAAATTTAGGAATTTGTTTGTTTATATTGTTGCACACATTTTCTCCATTTTAAAATGAATGTATTAAAAAATCTTTTCAACTTTCGTCTTCCTGATTATGTATAATTTCATATATGATTAATAAACTATTGTATAAAAAATCACTGTTTCTAACATTTCTTATTATAATTTATCTGACTACTTTTTAGGTCGTTCAACTACTCTTCATGCGAGTGTCAAATCAAAATTTTAACTAACTTTTGTTTACAGTGCAGGATGCGAATACACATCACAAAAACATCCAAAAGTAGCCTCCAAACCTAATATGAGTGATTAAATTAATAACGTAATAGAAATAAAATCACAAGTTGTGAGTGTTGTCGCGAAACTAGGCAACAATAAGAACCACAGAGAATAGGAGGTTGAAACATGTGCAACAGAGAACTAAAAATCTATTAAAACTCTTCACAAAAGCACATGAAAAACACATCATTGCAAGAAAAAAGTGCTGTAAAACAGAAGCACATAGAAAATAATACAAAAGAATTAAATAAAAGTCGGCAAAATGAAGAAGTACATTGAACGTTGAACGTTAGCAAGTAATGGGGTTCCTGTTGCTCACACCATATGATCGCTGTATTACGTCTATCTTTTTAAAGCAAAATTTACGAAATTATTTTTCAAAAAGTGGTTAGAACCCCTATTCCCTTTCCCCTGTGGCTATTAGGCTACTCCACTGCTTGTAGGTAACAATGCGCGCGTGCATTACCTTCATGAATAACACACGTAGGCTATGATACGTGCATTTGAAAACATCTTTCAATACGCTTTTTTACAGTGCATGAATTAAGCTCATTCAGTTAGCTGATTGACAACTTTTTTATCCAATCACCGCTTGAATTTGCTTAGCAACAAAATCTGCGTAACTAAGTGGGGCAAAATTCCTACGCGGTACTGGTACAGTACATCTAGCTGGCGGCACGCGCTATGCACTTAATGCAATATACTACACACACAAAAAAGTGTATGCACACACATATCTAGTGAGGACAAGATGGTGAACACAAATTGCGCTTACGAGCCCGCTACGGGCTTTGTAAATCCGATTAAACCGAATTTTGTTTATTTCTTTTGCTAAAATCTCTAAAGATTTGTGGAAATACCATAAATGAATCAAAACCTGCGGCAGGCGACATTGAGCAATGCCAATGCATTGATCATACACGATTGCAGAAGGATGTGAACTGACAATATTGAATAATACAAATTGATGTCTTTTGTCTAAATAACTTGTAAACCATGATAATGTTGTACCTCTAACACAATAATGGATGAGTTTGGTAAGTAATATGTTATAACTTAAAAATGCTTTTGACAGATCGAGAAAAAGACCAAGAGATATAAATTTTTGTCGATCTAGCTTATCTACAGCATCAGCTAGAGCGAATTCAGTTGAGGGACCGGGTCAAAAATCATATTGACCGTAAAATGAAATATTATATTTGATTAAGAAATCAATATACACGATTATACATGCATGTAACTCTCTCAAAAAGCTTTGAGAAAACGGGCAGGGCAATATAAACAAGGATCTAAGTTTATTGGATATGAAATATATTTTTGAAGCAGAAATTTCTTTAGCTGAAATGAAAAAATAAAATTTGAATGTAATAATAGATCGTTAAGTATCTTTTGTTTCAGTTATTCACACAGTGTAGAGGGGGCGGGGCTTAAAATGCAAGCAAATGATCGTCACTTTTCCATATGCATCTCTTCGGCTGTTCGGGTATACCTCTTCGGGTAAATAGCGTGGGGCTGCTCGGTGCAGTCTCGGAACAGCCACGAACATTCCAATCCAACGTCCTTCACATTACTCACTCCACTCCCTGCACTTATAGCTGTTTTCATTATATTGTATATTGTTTGGTAACATAGGTTATATTGCTGGGCCTTGATGGAGGCTGCGGTCCTGATTACAATGCCAACATTTTACACATAAATTCATACTTGTATCCGCAGCTATCATGCGGATAGTCATGCCACTGACCATCGTTCTCCATGAGGCCCGCGTCTTCACTTCCACCCGTATTTGGCTGGGTGTAGTGCCAGTGATCATAATCTTTAGGAGTAGAATCACTCCAAACAAATGTGCTCTCACTTTCGATGTCATTTAGACCAATCCAGAGCTATGAAGAATGAAACAAATATTAAGTTGAAATAAAACGTTGAAGTAAGTAAAAATGTCATGTTCGTCGCTCATGCATTTTTTAAAGTAATTTTATGACCCATTATCATCCTGACCTCCTTTAAATCAAATTTTCACTGATAGTTGAACTAGGCAATTTTCGTAAACTGTGAATAACAAAACATGTTGACAATTTAAGATTGATGCCAAATCTTACTTACATTAATCAGAGCTCTTAAACTGTTGAGGCAAATAAAAAGGTCATGTTCGTCGCTCGGGAATCTTTAAGAATGATTTCATTACCCATTTTTTTTTACCTCTCCGATGACCCTCTCTACTGTGATCCTCCGTATTAATGAGATGTGTCATCCCCTCCCGTCTTTCAGTTACTCATAATCAATCCGGTCCGTGCTACCGATCGGGGGATCACCCGATTGGGAGATCGACACATGCGCAATGACCATATTTTAAATTGTTGCTAATAAATTCAGCCGTATTTTTTTTTTTTTTTTTTTTTTGCTTGTCAAATTCTATACTTCTAAAATTGTATACTTTGGAAATGATATTGGAATTAACATTTCTGTACAATTTGAGCTTTTGCTGGTGATAGGAATGTTGAAATCTGCTCTTCAAAAAATATTTAAATTAATGTTTGAAGATCGTTAAAATTCCCTAGTGAAAGTCAAATTTGTGCTGGTGAAAATGGAGAAAATAATTTCCTCGTTTTGTTACACCAATAAATTTTGAATACGGTGTATCGAATGCATTTTTCCAACCTTTGGCTTAAACTATTAAACCATTATGTATTTTTTTAAAGCTCTTTGATTTTGGAAAGATGCATTGTGGGACGTGGTTATGATTTTTTTAAATCCCGATTTGTCTTGTACTTGTAAATGTTTGTCATTTGTGTAAATGTTTGTCATGTTTGTAAATGTTTCTCTTGTACTTCTTAATGTTTGTCATGTTTTATTGTATTGTACTTGTAAATATTTGCCATGTTTGTATAAGTTTGTCATGTATTTGTGAATATTTGTCTTGTGCTTGTAAATGTTTGTCAGGTTTGTAAATCTTTGTCATATTTGTAAATGTTTGTCTTGTTTGCAAATGTAGTAAATGCTTTTCATGTTTATCATGTTCGTCTAGTACTTGTAAATATTTGTCATGTTTGTAAATGTTTGTCATGTACTTGTGAATGTTTGTCTTGTACTTGTAAATGTTTGTCAGGTTTGTAAATGTTTGTCATATTTGTAAATGTTTGTCTTGTTTGCAAATGTAGTAAATGCTTTTCATGTTTATCATGTTCGTCTAGTACTTGTAAATATTTGTCATGTTTGTAAATGTTTGTCATGTACTTGTGAATGTTTGTCTTGTACTTGTAAATGTTTGTCAGGTTTGTAAATCTTTGTCATATTTGTAAATCTTTGTCTTGTTTGCAAATGTAGTAAATGCTTTTCATGTTTATCATGTTCGTCTAGTACTTGTAAATATTTGTCATGTTTGTAAATGTTTGTCATGTACTTGTGAATGTTTGTCTTGTACTTGTAAATGTTTATCAGGTTTGTAAATGTTTGTCATATTTGTAAATGTTTGTCTTGTTTGCAAATGTAGTAAATGCTTTTCATGTTTATCATGTTCGTCTAGTACTTGTATATATTTGTCATGTTTGTAAATGTTTGCCATGTTTGTAAATGTTTGTCATGTACTTGTGAATGTTTGTCTTGTACTTGTAAATGTTTGCCATGTTTGTAAATGTTTGTCTTGTATTTGTAAATGATTGTCATGTTTTTAAATGCTATCAAACTCAAGTTTATCATAGTATAATACCTTTTCTTGTTTTATTTATCATATATGCTTAAGTATAATATAAGAATGCAAAAGTAACTCGATAAAAATAACAAAGGAATATGTGTCTTAAGAAATACAATATTGAGCAAACTGTTTGCTGAAATATCTTGGATTTCCCTTTTGAATCTAGCACTTCTTTTTTTTTTAATACATAAATGATAGAAAGATTGACATCTCTTTCCCTTTCTCTAGCCGTATGGATGCCTTGCATTGCCCTTAAAGGTGAATAAGAAACGGTCATGATACCATTTTGTCTTAAAAGAGCACCAGTTTGAAAAGTGAGGGGGTATTTTTAGAGGGGTCCCCATTAAATCATACGCTTATCTAGCACGCATCGGTATAGCATGGTTAAGACGAATATTCAAGTAGCCTTTGCCAGTTTGCTCTCACGTAATAATGTGGGCTATGGAGGCATGATCGATCTGTTGTGGATAATATATCTGTAAAATCCGCAAAAACGAGCGCTCTACTTCTCCTTCAATGTAGTAAATATATCAAATCAGGGCTTAAGTTAGTGTGGTCTTGTCCACTAATAGTGGTCTCATATATCCAAATAGTGGCGTTGTGAACCAAAAATAGTGTTGTGAAATCTAGTGTTGTTAACGGATTTAGTGTTGTCAACAAAACTCTAGTTTGTCGCCTTTCGGCGCCATCTCTGTAGATTAGTGGTGTTGTGAAAATCCCTAAATTAAGCCCTGTATCAAATAGATTAAATAGAATCGATTATCCTAATAAAATACTTACATGAAGACTACCTGGTGAATTATTTTCCATATCATATACGCAAAATCTTGTTCTGCGCTTGAATGAATTGATATCAGGTTTATTGGTATATTATTGAATCTGCCAGGCATAAGAGAAGGAAGTAGCTGGCAGAAGTCGTTTGCTTGTTGCCAAGTTACGAACATACCGAAATATCTGTAAAAGAGATTGTACAGGCAAAAAGTTTAAGTCAGTGAATGTAAAAACAATCCGAGTGTTAATTAAGGATTAGTTGAATGATTAGAAATGTCCATTCTCTAGATTACCACTTGAAGATAACAACATGAAGAAGCACAGCTGCATACACTGACACCAGGCCAAGCAAACTTGATGTCTATAGGAATTTACCATATGATCATGGGAAGTCAGGAAAAATCAAGTATAAATATAATATTGATTTATTGGGTTATTATTGAATATTTCGTACAAAATGTTCTTCCTTAATAGTCAGATTGTGAACTGTGGAAATGACTATGTTACATATCATCAATGACATTCTTGACATATAAATCTTAGTTCGATACTTCTCGTCCGGGTCGTATTAAGCGTTTCGTGATAGCATTTGTACTATCATAACCGAATACGCAGGCGACTACCCCGTCATTGTAATTGTGTGTTCAACTCTCTCTCTCTCTCTCCAAATTATTCTGACATACCCAAGTAATTTTTTCTACAAACTCTCTATTTTGTATTAATTTATTTTAATGGATATTCTTTTTTGTACCTTTCTTTTGAAAACGGAAGAGGCAGAAATTTCGTACTAAGCGAAAAATATATATTTTTGCTTCATGAAGCAAAAACTATTAATGTCATCCGAATATATACCCATGTAGGGACAATACTGATGAAGTATAACCAAAATAAAACTTTAGAAAAAAATACCTACTGACTGTCTGACAGCGGATAACTAACAGATTATCCTTCAAGCCGTCAATAATAATTATTTATAATGCTAGCTGATTACAGCACAAGGGAAAGACGTTATCACAAATTGAGCTGATTACAGCAGCAATTAGGAAAATAATTTAACTTTATGTCGGAATTTAGTGTCCAAACGTAACAGTGCAGACTCGCTCCTAATTTTCCTGTCAGTCTGGTGTAAAGCCAATTACGGCGTATTGCACACTGGTAAGCATAGACCTTCATTGAAGCTACATTACACAGAACAACAACTTCACATAAAGTGCCTTCAAGACAAAAAGTCTAATTAACCTAAGACGTTGTACTGAATCTTTATAATGCCACCAATATGTGACTATATGCCAAAGAATTAAAGGTATTTAGATCGCGCAAGAAAGAGTAAACCTTAGGCTGGTTCTGCATCAATAGCTGTGCAAAATACATAACGGGATACAGAAGAGACACTGGGCGATTACGTCCTGTCTTCTTTAGTATTTATGCAAATGAGGAGGCAGAAATCTACTTAATTTCTCGACTAAGCCAAAGCAAATGAATTATTAAATTCATTTGTACTTTACAAACATTATTTTTATGGTTTTATAGTTTTCCATGATTAAGAAACTAATTTTATTTAATGTTATTTATGAAGCACTTGGCCCGTCATTATTCTGGACACTACATTTTTGGTCAACTGGTTGAATATCAGAACTGTTACTAATGTACCACCTCTGCCAACAGACCAAGGGTGTTCGTGCATATAGTTGAAAACTTACCAACTATATGGCTGAGATACATAGGCGGCTGTAACATATTTATGTTGGGGGAAGGAGAGGGATGGCAAAACATCTGGCCAAGTATACGTATAATTCAATAAAAAACAAAGATTATCAAATCTTTGGCGACACTTCCCCTTGCCCATATGGCAAGCCGCCCATACTGAGATAAATGTTATGTATCATCATGGTTTGTAATATGTGTTTGTCTGGGTCCTTAGTAGGGCTGCATTCCCCTAAAATTGTAGTGCTGGCTACGTCACTGCCTTCGTATTTTCCTATGGCCTGGACACAATTGAAAGGGTTTCTATTTAAACAAGTGTATTCTAAAAGTGATTGTCTTCTTACCTGTTTACGAAGCACTTTATAACAAACATTACTTGATTTTTTGAAGCACTTGGAATGCCATTGAAACATTTAAGAATGACTTTGGAACGAAAAATGTAAATAGAACAGGCACAAGTGCTTTTATTTGCATATTTTAGGTTCCCACTACTGAACACGTAACCTGTAATTAGACAATTAAAACTCGAAACCATGCCAACTGATAATTAAAGGAGCATTAGACCAAAAAGTGACGACGTATGTTAGGAATCACAAAATCGAATGCTTAAAATTCATGCAAGGGCATAGCAATTTTTTGGTTAATATGAATATTCACGTAACGTTTGCCTTCACGTAGTCTGTGGGCTATGGAGGCATGTAATTTGTTGATCTGTTGTAGAGTATGTATCTGAAATTCGCAAACACTTTTCGATCTATTGCTACTTTAATTATCAGTTGGCATGGCTTCGAATTTTAGTTTGTATATATTTTTTAATTTTTATTTATATTTATATTTAAATTAGTTTTAATTCTTAATTAATTTTAAAGACAGGAACTGAGATAGTGATACTTGCAAAATTGAGAACGCCTGTAAACTTTAATGAAAACCGTCAGCCAAAATAACATTTGTTTAGCACGTGATCTTTATATATTTATACGTGATATATATATATATATATATATATATATATATATATATATATATATATATATATATATATATATATATATATATATATATATATATATATATATATATATATATATATATATATATATATATATATATATATATATATATATATATATATATATATATATATATATATATATATATATATATATATATATATGTGTGTGTGTGTGTGTGTGTATGTGAGGGTGTGTGTGTGTGTATTATGTTTTAAGAAACATACTTGTAGCAGTTCTGACCCCAGGCTTCCCATCCACTCGGGCAACTTGAAGTATGGTTTTCATATATGTCGTCTAAACTTGTTGCGCACCCACTGCATACTTCGGTTCTACTAAAGCAGCTGCCATTACTAGCTTGCCATTCGTCACACATTTTCTCTGTTGTTACTGCCGTGCCTGCATCTGGTTGTAATGGAAATTCAAAGTTTATGAACATATAGCAAATTGTTATTTGATTGAAAATGTATTACAATCTCAGCAAATCATATTTTTACAAAAAAAAAACACTTTACGTTTTTAATTTATGGCTGATACAATTTGGATCACTGTAGTTATACGAAATTTATGATATACATGACTGGCGGACTCTTTAAAATCCTTCTTTGAATCTTTGAATTTCCTTCCAAATTCTTTGTCACTAAAAATGATGAGAAAGTCTATTCCTCCTAGAATTGTGTTAGGTGGAAAAGACTCAAGGGTCGTAACTTAAGAGGGGTGTGGGGTGTGAATATTAGTATGTGATAATTAGAATTTTGACTAATTCGTCGATTCCGGCAAAAATATGGTATTAAAGAGAAATGGCAGGAAACTTAACATGGTTATACCTTTAGGTTTTTTTTTTGGCAAGAAGACAATGAAAATACTTCTGAAAATGTTTTGATAATATCGTGCCTATGTTTTGTTATTTTCATAGCTGTACGCGGCGCCGGAAGGGGCCGGACACCATTTCTTAGTCGAGAAGAAATATCCGAAAACATTCTAAATAATCAAAAATAAAAGCCGCCGAAGAAACTTGCAGAACCGCCAAAAACGTCGCAGTAAACAAAATGAAGTCGCAGAAACAACAAATAAAAGACGCAGAAACAAAATAGAAAAGTCACAAAAACTAGAAATATTTGTAACCATGGTCTCCCATAGTTCAGTAACTGAAATATTATACAGAATGTTACAGAATTTTAGCCGTTTTCTATTTCTTTTATCACAACTGTTGTTGTCTCAATTAAAACTATGATTAGCCATAAGTAAAAGTGTTTTTTTTTATCGCGGCCCTCATCTATCGTGGCCCTCAGGAACGACAGGTATAGCATCGTAAACTCCATGCTCAAAATTCGCCATCTTTTAATTTATAATTATTTTTAGATTTCATTTAATGAAGAGAATATAGACATCAAATTAAGTGCTATTTATTGAAGATTGTATTTTTAAATTAATGGTTACGACGCTACAATCAATTTCAGCGATGCTAATTCAGAAATTTATGGCGTTGGTTTTATTCGCAAAAATTATGTAAATTGGCAACGTTGAGGCATGCAGACGATAAGTTCTGGTGCCAATCCGATATTTTAATAGCCAAAACGTGATATGAAGAATGGTATCGTTTAGATATTTTAACGGTTTCAGAAACATAAAAGAAAATATTTTTTGCACCAAAATAGCTTTTGGAGAGTCACAAGAAGATAGTGAAGAAGCATGATATTATTTTAGATTTGAAATGAACGAGGCTAATCTAATCAGAAACTTCAACAGCTAAATTAAAAAACTGTTAGCGTGGGTACGTATGCCACATTCCATTTTCTGAATCTATTTTGCAACCTGAATCTGAATATGAAGAGGCTACGGTCAGACGGTAAAGGTAATGGAAACTTATAGTATAGCGCACATTACTGTATAAACATTCAATAGTGCTTTGCAAACTTACAGGCAAAGTCGGAAAAATCCTTCTGAACATGAACGACAAGCCGAGCGTAACAAGAATGAGGAAAAACAAAACACACTTAACAAATTTAGCAGGCTAAGTTTAGCTTTGAAACAGTTTAGACGTATTGAATGTAAATCGATGTCTGGTGGTCTGGCGGTAAAGCATTTAAGTCTTTTGGTATTTGAGCAGTTAGGGAAAGAAGGAGTATTTAGATTCGTTTTAGCATAGGGAACCCGAAAATTCAGATAGCATGACTATTTCTTGTAATGATTATCACTTTTTGATTAGGTTTATTAATTCCAATGGCGATAATTGTTATTAAATTTACATAGCATATGGAAGCGGGTGTTCTTTCTTCTTGTTTTTAGCAGGGTCCAATCTAATTTATGACGTCTTTATTTACTGTATCTATACTATTTTATGATAAAATAATTAATACCTACATCACCTTCTTATCTTTCTTTGCTTTTCGTTTTTGAGGAAACTGAATGAGGGCCGCTTTCAGATTAGGGAGGACAGACTGACAGAGGCGCGTAGGAAGTTAAAGACCACCCCTGAAAAGGATCTCCCGGTTGCCATGTTGCATGCATGCTTTTAAGTTTGATTACAAATTGTAATTTTTGGCAACAGTCCCTGAAAAATGATCTAAAGTGACAGTGCTTTATTGCCTATTTATTTGAAAGCTTCCAGAGGTTTATCCAAAAGAGCAGATTTTTGAATCAATATTGAAGATTTTGGGGCCAAAATGAAAGATGTTTGGTCAAAATGGGAAATTATGGTGCAAACTGTAAAAGGTTTGGTCAAAATAATAAGTCGATTGCAAAAAATACCACACATGGTTCATTTGATATTTCAGTTAATTATATTTATGGCTTTGACAGAATTTTGGGTGGTGAGGGGAGGCTAAGCTCTCATTAGCCTCCTTAGACACGTCACTGTTTTCTTTAATACTATCCATTTAAAACCTAAATGCCACAACAGCCCTTTTTAGGGTGTTTTTGGTAATTCAAAGACCCATTTCATTAAAAAGACAAGAATGAAGACCATTAACAGAAACTTAATGTATATACTTTTGAAATGTAAAGTTTCCCAAACTAAACGCTAACTCATCTCACTTGGTAAACTCAATCAGTCTGGAAGATGTCCAACTTTTAGTGTAAAATTAAATACGCAAGAATTTGGAATTTTGTACTACGATCCATGGAGGCCGCCCTTTTAGCTTATTGTTTTTGAGGTCACAGGGGTATTTTTTAAAGTAAAACAAATATCAAATGAATATTCATTATGAAACATGGATACTATAAAATTATGAAGTTGGTCAACTTTCATCCGAATTTTTAGCTATATGTTTTGCTTGATATATTTTAAAACTCAGATTTTAAGCTAATGTTTTCTCTACATGTCGACATCATAAAATGGAAACGCACTGTGAACTTGCAAAAATCGATGTCTTTATAACACTTCGCTTGGGCCTGCATGTAAAGTGTTTTTATCATTCACATGTTGTTGTTGCCAAATCAATATTTATAACACCAAAACTAAAACTAAAAATCTTTAACATGAAGTAAAATAGTTCCGAAAGTTATTAACGATCTGTTTTGTCCGTTAAAAAGAAAATCATTATCGCTACAATCGGTAAACTATTGCATCATATTCCGAAAATTGGAAAGTTGTAGATGCATGCATCAACATATGTTGAACATCATGATTGGGAAATCTCTCAATCTGTGTCCCTCCTGAATAAAATACTATAACTACGCTACTTATTATTCTAATCAGAAGACATTCAAAAAATAAGTTTAACAGTTTAAACACCTATCAATAACGATATAAATTTAACGTTTAGTCCCCATCAAACTAATCTGCTAATCCTCGGATAGAATTTACAAGATACAGAGATCATATGTCATCATCCTACACTTCCTGTACCTGGTTCTCTGGCTCTCGATCAAGTTCGATCTTTTTCACTTTTTTTTTTAAAGAACTACCAGCACTGAGAAATTCAATTACGAATGAATTTCCGTGTCATTAGCACGCGTTGTAATTCACGACATCACCGAGTCCTTTCAACGTAATTATTTTCTCAACACTCATCGGAATTGCATGATAGTAAAGACACTCGTTAAAAGTAAAGACACTCATTTTATCAATATCATTGTCATAAGGAACTTGGTTACAAGAATCGGGTCGACCAAAAATGAAAATAAACTTATGCCAAAAAATACATCAGCTTGTTATTGATATGAAGTTGAAGTTTACTTTACTCGAATATTCATATAAGCCCCAAAACACTGTCTTTACATGTTATACTCGCCCTAGAAAAACCCTCGTCCCTACATCACCAATCACCACCCCATTCCGCTTGAGTAGTCTTTTTAACCAGTCGGAAATCTATATTAAAAACATTATATGTAACTTCGCAAACATAAATTTATCCTCTAATAACTCTAGATCTAAAAAATGGCGTGTTATGGGTTTCGTTTCCTTTCTTTTGGACATGTTTTAAATTCATGAGTAGATTTCGATACCTAATTAGCTGATTAGCGCCTTCTTTAGGTATTTAACTCCGCTCTGATATAAGTTTTATTGAGATGAGTTCATGACTTTTAAATCCGTTTACCACTTTAGTGTGTCAACACGTTAAAGCTTTGGTTTGGTTTGTTGATGTTTAACGGCACCGCAACAGTCAGAGTCAAATGTGCCAAAAGGGTGTTAAAAAATATGGTGTAAGAGTTAGGATAGTGAGGAGATGGAAAGTTTGTAAGGGAGATAAAGGCTGAAAGGAGGAAAGCAAAAAAAAAGGGGTATTTAAGGTTAAGTGTAGAAAGGGAGGGGAGGGGAAGTTAAATGTAGTGGAAGAGGTTGTTGTTACGGAGGAAGTTGATGATGTTTGAGGAAGAATTGTTTTCGAAAAGGTCCGAGATTGAGGATAGTGAGGAGAGAAGAGGTCTGGAGTTCTGGTATAGGGGACAGGTTACGAAGATGCTTGATGGAGAGATCGGTGTTACAAGTGAGGCAGAGAGGGGTAGGGGAGCCGGATAAGAGATGTGAGTAAGTGAGAGAGTAGTGGCCAAGGCGGATGCGAGTGACAACGATGTCTTCCCTGCGGTTGCGACTGTGCAGAGGGGGTGTTGGTCCCGACTTTGGGTTTGATGGTGTAGAGTTTGTTACTGGTTTCGTGATTCCAGGAGTTTTGCCAAGGTTTTTTTTTGTATGTACTTGGAGATGGAGAAATGGAGGTCTGAGTGTGGAATACGAAAAGGAGAGGCGATGTTTGACAGAGCTTTGTTGGCGGCTCTGACAGCCCTCTCGTTGCCAGGAATGCCGATATGGCTGGGAATCCAGAAAAAAAGATAATATTCTTCCCTAATGAGGAGAGAGTGTGGAGTTTGTTGAGGATTTGTAGAATGAGAGTGTTGGGCCAGAGCATGTTGAGGATGCCAGTGAGGACGGATTTAGAGTCAGAGAAGATGACGAAACGGGGGCGGAAAGAGAAGTCTATGAAGTTTAAGGCTAGGAAGACGGCTTTCGCCTCGGTAGAGTAGATAGAGGTGCCGTCGGGTAGCCTTGAGGGGAGGGTGAGGCCGAGACAGGCGGCGGCTGCGGCTGCAGAAGAGCCTTTCCGTGTGGAGCCGTCGGTTAAGAGGGAGGAGTAGTCGTGGAAATGTCTACTGAGTTGGCAATATTTGGAGTGGAAGAAGGCTGGGTTGTGAAGAGCTTTCGTGAAGGAGGAAAGACCAAGGTATACTTTGGAGTATGGGGGGAATAATAGTCCAGGTGGGTGTAGGTGGGATGGTGTATCTGGCGAATGAGAAAATGTTGATGTTGGCTTTGGAGAAGTGGGAGTGCATCCGAATCCTGAAAGGTGGGGGATGCGTTTGTTGAGATTGAAGAGGTTGGTGAAGGAGGGAGAACGGATGGAATGAAAGCAAGGGTTACGTGGATCGGTGAGGATGCGGAGAGCAATGGAGAGGCCGGCCTTCGTACACCGGAGGTCGAAGGGGAGTTCGTTGGCCTCGACGTGGAGACTGGTGATAGAGGAGGTGTGAGTGGCGCCAGGGCAAAGCCTTAGGGTAGTGTTTTTAGTGACCTCCAGGTGTTTTAAGTAAAATTTACGAGCGGAGGCGAAGATGAATTTGTCATAGTCCAGCCTGGATCTGAGGAAGGAGCGGTATAAGGTGAGCAGAGTGAGCCGATTCGCTCCCCAGTCAGTGCTTGAGAGGACCTTGAGGAGATTGAGGATTTTGTGGCATTTTGTTTTGAGGGTGTTGATGTGGGAGAAAGTATGAAGTCAAGAGTGATTCCGAGGAAGCGAGAACTGTCTTTACTGGAGATTATGGAATCTTTGAGGCGGAGATTGGGGCGGAGGAAGAAGGAGTTGCTGTTGTTGAAAAGGATGAGAACAGTTTTGTCTTTTGAGAAGTTGAAACTGTTAGAGTCGCTTCAGTGAGCCAGACTATCCAGACAGTGTTGTAGATTATTTTGGAGAGTATGGAAGCATGGAGAAGATGAGTAGATAGTGAAATCGTCGACATAGAGAGAGCGTTTGATGTTGAGGGTGAGAGTTTTGGTGATGCTCTTAATTTTGAGGCAAAAGAGAGTGGGGGAGATGATGCTGCCTTGTGGGACACCCAGGTGTTGGGTGTACCTTTGGGAGTAGGTGTTACCAGTGCGTACTTAGAAGTGGCGGGAGTGGAGGAGGTTTTGGATGAAGGTGGGAAGGGAGCCTCTGAGGCCAGAGGAGTGAAGGTCTTTGAAGATACCATACCGCCAAGTGGTGTCGAAGGCCTTTTCGAAGTCGAAGAAGATATAGATGGCGTGATAATTTCTGACGAAGGCTTAACGGATGAAGGTGTTGAGCTTGAGGACGTGATCCAGGCAGTTCTGGGTTTTTTCTGAAGCCATTTTGAGTGGGGAAGAGAATGGACGTCCATACGTTCCATAATCTTGCAGAGACAGGAGGTAACAGCAATGGGTCTGTAGTTTTTTTAGTTGGATCTGTCTTTCTTAGTTTTGGAGATTGGGGTGATGATGGCCTCTCTTCAAGTACTGGGGAAAGAGTTTTAGGACCACAGGTAATTGTAAATCTTGAAGAGTATTTTTAGGAAGTTTCTGGGGAGATTTTTGAGTAGATTGTAGTAGATGCCGTCAGGGTCTTGAGAGGAGGACCCGGCAGAGTAGAGCGGAGTAGAGCTTGAAGTAGATTTTCAACAGCTAAAGAAAAACCGAGAAAGCATAGCAAGTTTTGACTTACTTTCAGTTGTAACATATTTTGCAGGCTTCTTGGTAACGTGCTGAGCTTGTTGCTCTTTTCCAGCTAAGGAAGTTTTATCTGCATTGATAATTTCTTTCAATTGTGTGATACTACGTTGAGTACTAATTGTTCCAATCACCACATATAATGCTATGAAGACAAGCAGGAACAAAACCAAATATGTCACCGACATGTTACATATTTTCCGTCTTTGAATTTCTTTTAAATCCCTCATCGACTCTGAAAAATAAGATCGATCGGACGTTTCATCAAATTTTCCATTAAATTCCATCTCGTTTTTTATGGTTGGTTCTGACATCGTAGTTTGCATTCAGTAAATATCCGATCTAAAATCTGAAAATGACAAGTTTGACTTACTTTTATTTCACTTTTATACCTCCCTATCGTATCACTCTATCTATATCATCCTATCGTAAAAAGCGTTGAAGAACATACATGACATACATGCATGTACTTCTCAGAGTTTTAGTAACAATTTCAATTATGAGCTGTTTCGAAAGGTTATCAGTTCCTTCCGAAATTCTAAAGGGGTCATTGATTGTGAGGTTTGATATATATATATATATATCCTGTTAACTCTTGTAGAAATCCCATATATGGCTTTATATCTGTCGTATATCAAGGTATATAGGGCTTTATATAGCCATATAAATCTTGATATAATTCCGTATATAAGGAAATTTTATTTATATATTTTTTATAAAGTCATATAAGGTCAGATATAGTATATACAGGAGTGTTTTATTTGGGAATAAATTTATACATTTGTATAAAGCCAGATAAAGTATATACAGATGGTATATTTTATATGTATTTACAGATTTGTATGGCTGTATAAGAATGATATACCTTTGTAGATATATAAAGTTTATATACATATAAAGTTATATATAACTATATAAAGCCATATATAGTATATACAGAGGGAATATTTTATGTGTTTATACAGATTTATACGGCTTTATAAAGCATGGGTTACGTATATAAAAGTTTATATACATATAAATATGTATACAACTATAGAAGCCATATATAGTATATACAGACGGCATACTTTATGTGTATATAGATTTATATTCCTTTAAAAAGCATGATATACCAAAATCAAGTTTAGGTATATTTAAAGATGTATACAACTATATAAATCCAGGTGTAGAGAAAGGGATAAAGAGGGAGAGGGAGAGAGAGAGGAGAGGGAGGGAGGGAGGGAGGAAGGAAGGGAGGGAGAGAGGGAGGGAGGAAGGGGAGGGAGAAAGGGATGGGGAGGGAGGGGAGAGGAGGAGAGAGGAGGGAGGGGGAGGAAGGAGGGAGGGAGGAGGGAAGAAGGGAGGGGGAAGGGGAGAAAGGGAGGGAGGGAGGGAGGGAGGAGGGAAGGTGGAGGGGGGAGGAAGGGAGGAAGGAAGGGAGGGAAGAAGGGAGGGAGGAAGGGAAGAAGGAAGGGAGGGAGGAAGGAAGAGAGAGAGAGAGACTTGTTTGACGACTCAGTAAATTATTTACTTAAAGGACTTTGGGAGCTTTAACATCATTTCTTTACTATAAAACACCTTGTTTTTGATTTTTGAATGAGATCTTAATAAAACTTTAAAATTATATATTATGATATCCGTTGATGAATAACACAAGAGGAACTTACTTTTAGGAACCCTTTCAGGCACAAATTGTTATTAAAATAACCTATAGTAACATTTAGAAGAAGAAAAAAAACAATATACATAGAATTATTTTTTTTTTTTATAAAAGTACCCTTTTGTAAATAATCATAAACCTACAAATTTAAATTGCAATTTGTGATGATATTCATATAATTCTCTAAAACCCTTCATCAAAACCCACGGCAATTTAGCATAAACATTTTTGTTTTAAAGGTCTATGTGACATGTAACAAATTCTTTTCTAGTTAAAAGAATGTTAAAATTTGAGCAGATCTGGTTTTGAATTATGATGAAAAAAACACTTTTAGTTTTAAATTATGGCATATAAAACTTTAATCGCTTTTCATTTTCATTTCGTTTTCAATTCATGCCAAATTTGTGATGTATGATTGGGCAAACAGCTCCAAATTTGTATATCATTCTTCGATTTTCTTTTCTACATCTTAGTCTCTGAAAATGATGGAAAATCTATTCCTGATAGAATTTTTCTGCGGGCATGGCAACGGCTGAAAAACAGTTGGTCAAAATTTGCTGCACCACTTCAAAGAAGAGGAGCTATACTTCACTCAGTTGAGTACAATTCAGTCTGACCAAGCAGTCTGGTTGATTGGGAGAACGGTGTTGGCCTCCTGTGCGGCTTCCTATTGACGCACAGCTTCATATTGTCGCACTGCTTCTTTTTGTTACACACTAGGTGTTGCTTATTGTCACATGTGCAACAATAGGAAATACATAGTGTGCGACAATAGGAAGCAGTCCAATAAGCAGATAAGACTTTTGGCCTAAATCAAATCATCATTTAACGTGGAACTTAATCTTATTCTGATTTTAAATTGGGAGGCTTCGACTTCCGTTGATTGAGGTGTGCAATTATAATACCAAATCCAGTACAGTACATGTTTTGGTAGAATGTTTTCCATATCTGCAGTTCAAAAATATGAACAGCAGTTTATGGGAACACAAGTGAAAAGTATAATTAAAAAGGGTCACCTCCAATTTTGAGCGATATCTTACCGGTGGCGTCGACGGGATATTTATATGCGTATTTTCCTTGCGAATGTGGGTAAGGTGTAGCGGTGGCGAAATCACGGGGGAAAAGGGGGCGAATGCCTTGTTACCCTAGCGTAAGGGGGGAAAAACAGTACAGTAATTAGTTTTCGATGTCGGGGGGAGAGGGATGATTTTCATAACAAGTTTTACAGGTTATAACCTAAATTATATGTACTGATATATTACGTATAGCACTTAAGGATTTGCTCGAGGAGATGTGTTATTGGGTAAGCAGGCCCACCTTTAAGTCGGTAAATTTGCTAGTGGGCCTTTACGGAAGAAAAATAACAAACCACACACAAAGTTATAGATGTGAAATATATCGAACAAAATCTAATACCAATTTGGATAAATCCATTACACCAAGCTCAATCTGTATCATGTGTGAATCCCTTGGCTCTGAACATGAAGTCTGTGTTGCAAAATGTCCTCGTTCCTTTAAAAACTGTCACAGTAACTGCTGCAGATCTGAACTCTACTTGCAGATGTTCTTTGATCATGCGGACCCTGCTGGAGATGGGAGAACCCAAGCTAGACACAAAAGTCCCGGATATACTCGCAAGGGTCCCTCCAGCAAATACTACGGCCCTGCTACTGATGCAAAGGTCCCTTGTTGCAGGTTCTTATGCCCCTCCTGTAAATACTAATGTTCGGTCTGCAGATTCAAAGCCACTCCAATACAACCCAAATGCCCTTCTTACAGAAACAAAGACCCTACTACTGTACAAGGGTCAGTGGCACCGGCACGGGGTGGGGGATGGGGGTGGGTACCCACCCTATTGTTCCGAATACCAAAAACATTCTTAGTCATAAAATCTTATTTTAAGATATTTTTCATTTCTGGGGTTTGAACAAACTTGGTGCCTTCCAGTGGCGTAACTAAAGGCTTAGTCTTAGCCTCAGGAAGACATTTAAACGGAAAGTGATTTTGTACCCCAAAGTCTGGCAGAAAAAGTATATTTATATCAAAATTAATGTTAAATATAGTCAAAAATTGCTGATGACCGTTTTTTTGCTTTTCAAAAATATTCCGGCACAGAGAGGCAGGAACAGGACAGTTTCATCAAAAATTTCGACAGAAAAATCGTCCTAAAAGTGTGAATTCTCCCTGCACAGGATTACAAAAATAAATAAAAAAACTACACAATGGCATATGATCTTTAAAATTCTGTCGTGAAATTTATTTTTGAGACAGTTTTGGAGATTTTTCATTATATGTTACCGTTAGGCAGACGCGCTATAACAATTATTTTTTGAAAAAAGAAAAACATTTTGAAACTTGGTTCGATTTAGTCAGAAATTATTTCTGACTTACGTTATCATAAATAATATCAGTCAGATGACTCCTTTGTATCATCATTATTATATTTATTGATAAACACATAAAGCGACTACACCAAAGACTATAACGAATCTTCGTTGGTGAATAGATCTGAATGGGCGAACGAGCGAACTCAGAGGTCTCCCGATCAAGAGTACAGGGAGGAATGACAAGGGTTAATAAGAACCTTTCTCAGACCACACCCGGAAAGAAAGCCAGTTACTTTTCAGTCCGACAATTAACTCTTGTCGGACCATGCCTCCCAAAAAAACCTTCAAGGGACCGACAAGCGTTAAACTTTAAGCACGATCGGCAGTATATGATAACCTTATGCCTCTTTAGGTAAAAACTGTAGAATGGCTTATCTTTAAAGATATTTCCATGGGTCACAATGTTGGCTCTTTTTGTCTGTGACTATTCTAGTTGTTTTCCATCCCCAATATTTTCTTAATCTACACTTGTCATAGCCCCCAAACAATGAGTGATAAATAAGTGTCAATCAGAAGATATTGCTTTACATAGGAAATTTGTTAACCAGCATGTAAGTTTCATCACATTTAAACTTTCAGCGCAAATTTGAAAATTAGACCCAACAATTGCTTTGAAGATATTTTTTTATTTTTTTTATTCTTTTCATCCTAGGAATCAATGAGGTGAAGCACTATATAAAATCTGAAAACAGAAGTAAACAGAACTTCGACTTGGATGCTTGGTGCACACAATCAACACAACATCAAAAGTAGTTAATGTTATACATTAAATATTGTTGGTATTTCAAGTTCTCTCTTTTGATTTTCCAAGCTAGTCACTTTTTTGCATCAATTATCTAAAGTTTTGTTTTGATTTTTCAAGTGTTTGTACAGCTGAGCCCCTTCATATCTGTATCTGTATATATATATATATATATATATATATATATATATATATATATATATATATATATATATATATATATATATATATATATATATATATATATATATATATATATATATATATATATATATATATATATATCTATATATATATATCTATATATATATATCTATATATATATATATATATATATATCTATATATATATATCTATATATATATATATATATATATATATATCTATATATATATATCTATATATATATATATATATATATATATATATATATATATATATATATATATATATATATATATATATATATATATATATATATATATATATATATATATATATATATATATATATATATATATATATATATATATATATAGATAGATAGATAGATAGATAGATATATATATATATATATATATATATATATATATATATATATATATATATATATATATATATATATATATATATATATATATATATATATATATATATATATATATATATATATATATATATATATATATATATATATATATATATATATATATATATATATATATATGGTACTATTGCTATTTCTATATAGTTCTGTAAGCAATGTAGAGCACCCTTCATAATTTTGGTGATTGCAGCATTATGTTTATGTTTATGTTTATATATTTATATAGCGCTCAATATCTATACAATGCACATTCAGCGGCGCTGTACAGAAAATAAATCAAACTGTTCATAAAGTTAATAAAGTTCATAGGATAAGGATAAACACAAACAATTATAAAAAGCCTTAGTGAACAAAACAGTTTTTAGTTCCCGTTTGAAATTATCGTAGTTATTGATGCATCGAAGAGAAGATGGCAAACTATTCCATGTGACAGGGGCAGCTACAGCAAACGACCTGTCTTTAAATGTTCTGCGTTTTGTGAGAGGAATGTCGAGGAGAATGCCCATGGTGTTAGAAGAAGAGCGTAAACCTGTTCGACCTGTACGTATAATGATGAGTTCTTTAAGATATGAAGGAGCCAGATCATGAAGACATTTGTAGACATATGTTGCAATTCTATATGTTATTCGGGATTTTATTGGTAACCAGTGAAGGGAGCGAAGAGAGTCAGTAGCACTATCAAACTTTCCTCTACCTAGAACCATCTTGGCAGTCATGTTCTGGACCCGTTGCAACTGTTTTATATCACAATCAGGAAGATCATAGTACAAGGTGTTTGAATAGTCGAGGTGAGGTAAAACCAGAGATGAGGCAAGTGTTTGGCAAATATCAATTGTCAAGTACTTCCTTATGCTCCTGATCCTACTGAGATTGAAGAGTGCAGTTTTACATTTAGCCTTAATCTGTTGGCGAAATGACAGTGATTCATCCCAGTAAACTCCAAGATATTTGATTGAGGTAGATTTTTTTACTTCGATACCACTCACCACCATGGAATGGGAGTTGCACTTTTGTAGTTGGTGTTTGCTACCAAACAAGATAAACTCTGTTTTACGAGGGTTGAGTTTTAATTTGTTTGAATTCATCCAAGAGTGAACTTCAGATAGGCAACTTTCCAGGTTTAAAATGGCATCTTTTTCAGGTGTTTGAATAGTCGAGGTGAGGTAAAACCAGCATTCATAACAATATATATATATATATATATATATATATATATATATATATATATATATATATATATATATATATATATATATATATATATATATATATATATATATATATATATATATATATATATATTTATATATATATATATATATATATATATATATATATATTTTATATATATATGTATATATACACAGATACATATATATATATATATATATATATATATATATATATATATATATATATATATATATATATATATATATATATATATATATATATATATATATATATATATGTATCTGTGTATATATACATATATATATATATAAATATATATATATATATATATATATATATATATATATATATATATATATATATATATATATATATATATATATATATATATATATATATATATATATATATATATATATATATATATATATATTGTTATGAATGCTGCAATCACCAAAATTATGAAGGGTGCTCTACATTGCTTACAGAGCTATATAGAAATAGCAATAGTACCATATATATATATATATATATATATATATATATATATATATATATATATATATATATATATATATATATATATATATATATATATATATATATATATATATATATATATATATATATATATATATATATATATATATATATATATATATATATATATATATTTATATATATATGTATATATACACAGATACATATATATATATATATATATATATATATATATATTTATATATATATATATATACACATAAATACATATATATATATATATATATATGTGTGTGTGATTGTGTGCATGTGTGTGTTTGTGTGTGTGTGTGCATGTGTGCATATGCAACAATTAATTTTGTGTCGCTTATAACTCAAAAACTGTAATAAAACATTGGTGGTACCCCTGGCCCGGAACTGTTGTCTCCAAGGTTTTGGGATACAAAGGTCAAGGGGGAAAAGTGTTTGGTGATGGCTGTATCTTTTAAAGGAATTACTTTGTATCTTTACAAACTGCATTGGTGGGTAGGATTAAGCGTTTTGAAAAAAACTTTTAAATAACTGGAGGTCAAAAGATCAAAGGTCTCATATGGGTCAAATAAGTGCTTTTTATGCAAATATTGTATGCACTTATGAAGTTGCTCAAAAAGTACAAAACCTATACCAACCCTATGTTGTACCATGACACCTTGGTACATAATATGTGTCCCGTATAGACTCTGGGGTCAAAGGTCACAGAGCTATTGATCTCTTTTTTACCATTTTTCCTATAGTTATGGAATGGTACGTCACGTACGTGTGACGTGGGCATGAATGGTGTCATACAGTAGGGTACGATAAATGTGAAAAATTTCAGAAGCTATTTCAGTGATTAGGGTCAAGGACGGAGGTCAGAGGTCAAATATGTGATTTTAGGGGTAATTATGTACTAATTTGTACATTTGTGGCATTTTAAACTCAGAAATACAAGAG
>JAIGNY010004550.1:217500-259346 GCA_020152595.1 Chiridota heheva | reverse complement strand
TCATTGATATGCATGGTAGGCGTGGCTTAATGTGAAAGTGCTAAAGGATGTATACACCATACTATATCTCATGAGCTGTATATCGGATTTATGCCACAATGTCGTACACAGATGGGTCATGGTCTGTACATATGTTCTAATGTTGTGGTAGTGATGTCATGAGGCTTACTGACAAATTTTTGAAGTAGGATAAATGAGCAACCATTTTTGCATCATACTTGCTATTCTTGAAGTAGGATAAATGAACAGCCATTTTTGCATCATACTTGCTATTGTGCAAATGGTTATATTATCAAAACTTTTATTGATCTCCATGGTGGGTGTGGCTTTTGAATAAATATCCTGAAACAAATATTTCATGATATACAATGACATGACAGTTAATTCAAATTTTTAAAATCAATCAGCTTATGGTAAAAAAAAAAAAGCATCGGAACCACAAAACCTTTTTGGTTCTGGTTTTCTTTAAATTAGTTGTCATTAATTTAAACAAAGACATTTTTTGTACACTTTCTAATGAATTAATGTATAAAATAACCAACTGTTTAAAACAGTTGAATTTTCTGTATCATTTAGAACTGGCTAATTTTTCTGTATTGTATAGAACTGTTGAATTTCTGTATTGTTTAATACTGTTGAAATTTGTGTTTTATTTAGAACTATTGAATTTTCTGTATCGTTTAGAACTTGAATTTTCTGTTGAAGTTGCAAGCAATTAAATCTTTTAATTTAATACTTAACATAATTTTTCTAGCTGTAATGTCATAGTTGGGGAGTGAATTTGTAGTTGATGGTGGTACATTTTAGACTCATAAGACAAGACATAAAGACTATCTTAACATTATTCCTTGTAATTGTACAAATTTAATTATAATTGTAACTAATGTATTTTCTCGCTCATACAGAAAGCTAGAGTAATTCACATTTTACCCTTCTTTCCACCTAAGCAGATATATTTATGGCAAGTAATCCTTTCTTTGTTTGTAAGCCTGGGAATCTTCCTAATTATTTAGCAATAACTATTACTTTATCTTTAGTATCATTAATGATAGACCTTTTTAACTCTAAATTAGCAATTTCCAGAAAACTAATTTAAAAATGTCACATGAGAGGTGCTGTGGCTCAATATGAAGTGGTACCGGGCTTGATTGCTGCCACAAGCCCTGTATTGTCCTTGAGTAAGACACTTCACTCTGCTTGTTCCAGTTCACTTAGCAGTAAATGAGTACCAGTATACTGCTGGGTAGCTGAACTGTGATGGACTGGTGTCCTGTCCAGGGAGAGCCATGTGCTCTTATCTGCTTATGCCAAGAAAACCGGGGAAAAGCAGTTGATTGGTCAAAGTACTAAAGAAATCATGTTCACCTAAACACGGTTTGAAAAGGTCAATATGTATCTGGTTTCCAAACAATTCTGGAAAATCAATCGAATTGCCCTTTGGAATTACAAGATATTGTAGTTCTGATTTACAAATTCCATTTTGTACTATTACAGCCAAACAATTCATTCTCTGCCTATTGTACTGTGTAAAACATAGGATCCTTCAAGAGTTAAACCTTTCCAATATTTACGTCATATGGCACCTTCAAAACTTTACATGGCAGCCATACAAGCATAGTGGTAAAGTTACAGGAGTTTCTCAAAAGTTCACATTCAAGATGACAGTAAGATACTCTTTGATATGAAAATATTTTACAAGATATTTTCATCAGATTTTGTTAAACACCAACCACATCTCTAGAATTAATAAACACATCTTTAGCACAACCCACTGGATATATGACAGCTGGAGCACATTTCTTAAAGATTGATATCATAGATCATTAAAGATTGATATCATAGATCATTAAAGATTGATATCATAGATCATCATCAATTGATATCATAGATCATTAAAGATTGATATCATAGATCATTATCAATTGATATCATAGATCATTAAAATTGATATCATAGATCATTAAAGATTGATATCATAGATCATTAAAGATTGATATCATAGATCATTAAAGATTGATATCATAGATCATTAAAGATTGATATCATAGATCATTAAAGATTGATATCATAGATCATTAAAAATTGATATCATAGATCATTAAAAATTGATATCATAGATCATTAAAGATTGATATCATAGATCATTAAAGATTGATATCATAGATCATTAAAGATTGATATCATAGATCATTAAAGATTGAATAGATCATTAAAGATATCATAGATCATTAAAGATTGATATCATAGATCATTAAAGATTGATATCATAGATCATTAAAGATTGATATCATAGATCATTAAAGATTGATAGATTGATATCATAGATCATTAAAGATTGATATCATAGATCATTAAAGATTGATATCATAGATCATTAAAGATTGATATCATAGATCATTAAGATTGATATCATAGATCATTATATCATAGATTTAAATATATCATAGATCATTAAAGATTGATATCATAGATCATTAAAATTGATATCATAGATCATTAAATTAAAGATTGATATCATAGATCATTAAAGATTGATATCATAGATCATTAAAGAATCATAGATCATTAAATATCATAGATCATTAAAGATATCATAGATCATTAAAGATTGATATCATAGATCATTAACGATTGATATCATAGATCATTAAAGATTGATATCATAGATCATTAAAGATTGATATCATAGATCATTAAAGATTGATATCATAGATCATTAAAGATTGATATCATAGATCATTAAAGATTGATATCATAGATCATTAAGATTGATATCATAGATCATTAAAGATTGATATCATAGATTGATTGATATCATAGATCATTAAAGATTGATATCATAGATCATTAAAGATTGATTGATATCATAGATCATTAAAGATTGATATCATAGATCATTAAAGATTGATATCATAGATCATTAAAGATTGATATCATAGATCATTAAAGATTGATATCATAGATCATTAAAGATTGATATCATAGATCATTAAAGATTGATATCATAGATCATTAAAGATTGATATCATAGATCATTAAAGATTGATATCATAGATCATTAAAATTGATATCATAGATCATTAAAGATTGATATCATAGATCATTAAAGATGATATCATAGATCATTAAAGATTGATATCATAGATCATTAAAGATTGAAATCATTAAAGATTGATATCATAGATCATTAAAGATTGATATCATAGATCATTAAAGATTGATATCATAGATCATTAAAGATTGATATCATAGATCATTAAAGATTGATATCATAGATCATTAAAGATTGATATCATAGATCATTAAAGATTGATATCATAGATCATTAAAGATTATAGATCATCAAATCAGATTGATATCATAGATCATTAAAGATTGATATCATAGATCATTAACGATTGATATCATAGATCATTAAAGATTGATATCATAGATCATTAAAATTTATATCATAGATCATTAAAGATTGATATCATAGATCATTAAAGATTGATATCATAGATCATTAAAGATTGATATCATAGATCATTAAAGATTGATATCATAGATCATTAAAGATTGATATCATAGATCATTAAAGATTGATATCATAGATCATTAAAGATATCATAGATCATCATAGATCATTTAAAGAAAGATTGATATCATAGATCATTAAAGATTGATATCATAGATCATTAAAGATTGATATCATAGATCATTAAAGATTGATATCATAGATCATTATAGATTGATATCATAGATCATTAAAGATTGGTATCATAGATCATTAAAGATTGATATCATAGATCATTAAAGATTGATATCATAGATCATTAAAGATTGATATCATAGATCATTAAAGATTGATATCATAGATCATTAAAGATTGATATCATAGATCATTAAAGATTGATATCATAGATCATTAAAGATTGATATCATAGATCATTAACGATTGATATCATAGATCATTAAAGATTGATATCATAGATCATTAAAGATTGATATCATAGATCATTAACGATTGATATCATAGATCATTAACAATTTATATCATAGATCATTAAAGATTGATATCATAGATCATTAAAGATTGATATCATAGATCATTAAAGATTGATATCATAGATCATTAAAGATTGATATCATAGATCATTAAAGATTGATATCATAGATCATTAAAGATTGATATCATAGATCATTAAAGATTGATATCATAGATCATTAAAGATTGATATCATAGATCATTAAAGATTGATATCATAGATCATTAAAGATTGATATCATAGATCATTAAAGATTGATATAGATCATTAAAGATTGATATCATAGATCATTAACGATTGATATCATAGATCATTAAAGATTAATGTCATAGATCATTAAAGATTGATGTCATAGATCATTAACGATTGATATCATAGATCATTTAATGTCATGAATGTCTTCAAACTCTTGGTCTTATCTTCATCTCTGATCCACGAAGTTGATGAGGAGATCCAGGAAGTGAGTTCCAGTGGATGCTTGCGTATAATTCGCCACTATACAGTCCATTGAGGTTAGAATGATGACAACTATTATACCACCATGCACCTGTGTGAGAGATTGCACAGTTACTTCCCGAGTTGTCGTTGTCTCTGTCTTTTGTGGTAAAGTTTTTTCCTCTGTGGCTACTCATGTTATCTCTACCTGTACAAGAAATGAAAAGAACAGAAACTAAACATAGAATTACATTTCAAACTCGGACATTGACTTGAAGACAAAATGAGGATTCAAACTACATCATTTGTATTGGTATGCCAAGTAAGAAATATGAGAACTCTGTCTTGGATACAAGGACAACTCCTTGACATAATTAAATTGTTAATTCTGTCAATATGAACTTTCATGGAAGCGGCCATTTTCTTCATACGCCCTCTAAAAAACGATGTCATACACCCAGTACAGATTAGAATATTAATGTATTTCTTTATAATCTATTTCAAATTTTCTAATTTTTAAGAAATAATTTTTCCTTTGCATGGCAGGGTCTATGAGATTTATTTGTTTGTGATATTAATGATTCAAGCCCTTAGAACTTCATGTCAAAGCATTTTGGGAAGAAAATATTAAAGAGAATACATAATGTATGCTAGCACACAGGGCAAATTATGTCATTATTGGCATGATTTAAAAAAGAAATAGACAAAAGAGCAGCGTCCATGTTACAACTTCAAACTTGGGTATTAACTTTGAGAGTGGAAAAAGATTTTATGATGGGGTTTTTGGAGAGTGATTTATTTTCAAATTTTCTATCATGTATCAAGCAAGAATATTTGACATGTCTCCTTTAATATCCAAATAGGTGAGGATTTATCTGAAAGAGTCATAGAATATTTACCTGCATTCCCCGAGTAACTTCCAATGACCAGCTTGTATAGCATAGCCTCCTCTCCAATCCTGAACTTGTCATACTTGGCATAGTAAGGACTCCCGGCATTATTCACTAAATCAATCCTTAATTCATAATTACGCTGGGTGGTGAGGTAGTAAATCTTCTCATTTCCCAACCAGAACTCCCCACCCATACGACCAAATCCTGTTTTGTAAGCTTCCCAGTCCAGATAGAAATCCACAGTGCCATCGATACGTCTCTGAAAGACCTGAAAGAGAATACAACGAGCATTGCTTGAAGAAATTTGTTTTTGAGTATAAAACAATTATTATTGCCTTAGAATTAGTTTAGTGGTCAAGCAAATTATCTTACTTGAAAAAGGAAAAATAGTGTAGAAACTACTTCAAAACCTTTTTCTGTTAAAGAAATATTTAAGTTTATAAGTTGTCTTCTTTGTGTAGAAACGATTGGTGTGTTAGGTCTACTGTAAAAGGTAGGCCATTCACACTTTCTTTACTATTTTTAATGTATTTTATAGAAAATTAATTTATCTTGTTCACTAATTAAATTTCCTTTTTCAAAAATGGCTTCAGGTATTCAACTATTTAATGTTACTTAATTCTGTTTAAGTATACTTTCCTAACATATCTAATGATTTCTAAGTCACATATTCTCAGGATGAAATATGCAAAGACATAAAGGGATGTGGGCATATCTATCACCGATTTCAATTGTTTGACAAATAATACAGAATTGTATAAGTCCCCTTTCAAATAAGATAAAATTGCTTGACCACTAAACTTATCCATTAAAGAGGCCCTCTAAGAAATGCTTTAAATCACCTGTTTATACCTTATGCAACCAGCCACTAAAACATGTCAACTTCCACCCATACCTAGGTGTTGAAATTGATAATATACTTAGATGGGATAAATATATACATAACATAACTAAGAAAGCTAACTCTATACTTGGCCTATTAAAACGTAACTTCTCAAACTGTCCCACTGACGTTAAATCCACTGCTTATAAAGCTCTAGTCAGGCCAGTACTTGAGTATGCATATGCAGTCTGGGACCCCCGTCACCAGTGCGATGTGGATAAACTTGAATCTATTCAAAAGAGAGCAGCCAGGTTCTGTATGGCAGACTACTCTTGTAAATCTAGTGTAAAAAACATGCTTCATAAATTAGATTGGCCCCTGCTAAAAACAAGAAGATACAACACCCGGCTACACATGCTTTATAAAATCAATAACAATCTTGTCGCCATCAATAAAGACGAACTTATCACCACCGTCAGAACTAATACAAGAAATAATCATGACCTTGATTTCCAGGTTCCCTATGCTAAAAAGAATGTATATAAACACTCTTTCTTCCCTCACACACTAAAGGATTGGAATGCTTTACCATCAGACATTGTACATGCACCAAGTCTCACCTGTTTCAATGCTAAATTACTAACACTTGTATTGCTAACTAGTTTTTTTAATATTTTTTTACTCTTACTTTTTACGCTCGGTTGGCGTTCATGTCCTCTTGAAGGATTTTTGCCGACTTAACCGATTCAGATTCAGAGGCAAAATCGTCACGTGGATACAATATTTATAATTCCATTCAAATTATTTGATTGGTTGAAATTTCAACCAATTGCTGCACGATTGGTTTGCTCTTATTTCCAGGTATATATTAATTAAAAACTTGGTAAAGGTCAACACATATAATAGCCCAGTTAGTTAAGGCAATAGGTTTTGGTTCTTTTTCCAACCAAGAGTCATGAGTTCCAGCCCTGGTAAAATAATTTTTTTTTATTTTTTTATTTTTTCTTTCATAGTAATTATTGTCTAGTAACTGCTATTGTAGTAGTATCTTACTAATTTTCCACACCAACAGTCATGAGTTCCAGCCCCGGTAGAATAATTAATTTTTTCTTTCATAATTACTTCTTGTCTAGTAAGTGCTATTGTAGTTAGTATCTCACTAATATTTCACACCAACAGTCATGAGTTCCAGCCCCGGTAGAATATTTTTTTACTTTCTTTTTTTTTTTCTTTCATAGTAATTCTTGTCTAGTAAGTGCTATTGTAGTATTTTCTTACTAATATTTCATTTTCTTTTCTCGTAACATTATGCACTGTGCATGAAACTACACACTCACACAACGTGCCACTGTCTGACTGTACAAACAGGCAGTAATTGAATCTTGTTCATTCCACAACCGGAAGTGACGTAAATGTTCTCATCCCGTTCCCATCACACAATTTTACTGAGACGAGTCTCTATTTTTAAGAAGATATATTTCTCTGAAAAACTTAAAACTTAGGTATCATTGGAAAACTTGAAATGTTGTCTTTCTGATTGGCAACATATCCGCCTCTACTGAACAACGATGTATCGGCTACAGCTTTGTATAAACCCTACCCATACAACACAATAAATTATCGCGTCCCATAAATTTCGATAAACTAGTCAATTGATGTGATAGAAAAGTGATTACCGTATGCGACATATTAAGTGTTACCATTTTTGTTGCATTGTTGACTGATAACATCATTTATTTGAATAATTTGAAGACCAAAAATTTAAGTGTGTTACATTCTTTGCTTATTTTGCTTTAGACACTCATGATGTCTTTGTGGTGGTTATTGTGGGGCTAGTATAGAACCAGTTCACACAACGCACACTGTATGCGGCCTGGAGCATGGCGCTTATTGGGAAGAAACTTTGGGCCTAAAAAGTGGTGCAATTATATTTGTATTACCACCCTGGGTGCTTATTATGTTGAATATGGTATATTAGTTACATTAACAAACTCCTCAACTACCAGCTGTCTTTGCAGGGATTTAATAACAAGGTCTTTTCAAGAAAGTTTGTCTGATTTTGAAAATGGTTAATTTGAGGGTTAACTATTCATCAAAAATATTTCATTAATCAGTTACAAAACAAATAACTTAAGAGAATTTTTAAGTAGATTTAATCCTTAAAGGACCGGTGCTTTTTTGAAAACAGGCTTGGGAGGCGGAGTAAAAGATGGGGCACCCAAATCCGTTATGACACAGGCACCCAAATCCATTATGACACAGGCGACCGGTCCTTAAAGGGTTAAGCACAGGCTGATTATTAAAGGGTCCTTTTGCTTTCCGAGCAGCATTGTCTGGCTTGTTCCGCTTCCGTGAGCCGGTGGGCCGCCCATCGAAATGATGCTACCTATATTTGTGAGTTGGCACACTTTCCGCGGGTTCGTTAATCCTTAAAGGACCGGTACTTTTTTTAAAACAGGCTCCGGAAGCAAAGTCAAAGATGGGACGCAAAGTCAAAGATGGGACGCAAAGTCAAAGATGGGACACCCAAATTGGTCGTGAGCCGGGTGATCGGTCTTTCAAGGGTTAAGGACAGTCATGTGTGTTTATTTAGAAAGATTTACAAGCCTGCATCAATTGGTTTAACTTCCAACTTTACATTTTATGAGAAATCACAATACACAACTTTTCTGTACTTTCTTCAAAAAGTGATGTACTCACTTACAGTATACATTTAATAGCAATACTGACACATAGAATAGTTTAACCATCAGGGGTATGACATCATAAGCTATACAGTGGTCACAGTTCATGTTGTATCCCAAATTGGACAAAGTTTTTCTTCTCTTCCTATAATTAGGCTTAAGCTTAAATATCCTATATAGCGCACTACCATTACAAATGTTCAGTTGCGCTTTACAATACACAGATACAAGTAACCTAAAGAAGCAACTAACCTAATAAAGCAATACTATATATATATATAAAAAACTATACAAAAAAAAACTAAACATAACGGCTTGAAAAGAAACAACATGTGATAACTAAAAAATTAAGAATTGTTAGGGAAGGCTAAACAAAAAAGGTGAGTTTTTAACATGTTTTTGAAGGATAACATTAAAGGAGCATCACGGATTTTGGAGGGGAGATTATTCCGGAGATAAGGGTCAGAAAATGCAAACGCTCTTTTCCCTACAGTTTTATTATTTCACACTGGGTATGAATAAGTTGGAGGTGCGTAAATGATCAATCTAAGGTCTATTTATACGGAGGGATTGTAAATATGTTGGTTCCCAGCTGTTTATAGATTTATACATTAAAAGTAATATTTTGAATTGTATACGATTTTGAATTGTATACGATAGTGAAGGTCTTTCAGTGTAGGGGTTATGTGATCTCTGTTGGTACTGTTAGTGATTACTCTAGTAGCACAATTGAAGATTTTTTGGATTCTAAACGAAAAAATTCTGATTAACTTGGTAAGCTTTTTTGCAAGTTAGTTTCTACAACACTTTTTAGTGCATCTTATTTTGTATTACACAATTATGCAATGTACTTCTTTACTCAGTGTTTTCTGCCCCTTCAAAAGAACCAGGCCGAAAAGTTTCTCTTTAAGCCTACTCGCACCCGACACCTGAGTAAATCCTGAGAATTCAGGTATGGCAATTACCAACCCGACTTCCTGTTCAGTGTATTGTGTTTCCACTTAAACAATGTTTGTTTATCTGCCATTCCCATGCACACCACAGCCAAGTAGCCCAAGGTTATTTGTGTGTATAAGATTACAGAAGCCAGTGCTGAGTAATCAGGGCACTTTTGTAATTGAAATCACTCATCTGTGTTAGGTGTCTTAGTGGGAAAAATTTGTTGCAAACTGGTAATAAAAATAGCTGTGTATTATATGCCAGAGGTGATATGTGCAATAACTGTGAATGATTGACGGATCATTTCTCCTAAAGGAAAATATTGCTTCATGACCAATGCAACACAAGATCTTTTACTCCCAAACTCCAGATAGTGAGTGTGAGCAATAAGAGTAATTACTCATGTGTCAGAGAGACAAAAAGGTAACTCACAGTCCATCCACCTCCATCTGTGTCTTGATCACAGTAGACGCCAAATGGTTGTGGGTACCCTAGTGGCTTGATGGTGTAGATACCACTCTCTGCCTCTGCACATCCTTGTTGAATGTTGTAGCAATCCACAGGGTTAGATACATGTGTTTGAGAGTTACAACTATTTGTTGACATATCTATGAAAAACAAAGGAAACACAACTAAGACAGATACCACCTTATTTTGTCTGCATTGGGAAACACATTGTTAATTATCCTCTCAACAACAGAGGTTGGTGGAAGAGGGGATATACTGTAGCATCTTTACTGTCGATCCGTCCATTTGTCCACATCCATTGTCCGTCCGACCCCTGGCATTGTTACTGGGGAACAAAAGATTTCTGCCCTTGGAAATGAATTCCAACTATTTTTGTGAATGGAAATTGATATAAAGGAGATTCTTGCCTTGACAGAACTTACAACAAATACATTCCTGACATGAATAGCAATTCAAATATTTGTTCTGCTATGAAAATAATTTGTGATTCAAGTGTCTTGGACAGGAATAGTCTTCGCTTGAATAGAGTGGAACCATAATAGACTTATGATAAACTTCCAAATTAATCTGCAATCAATTTTTATTCTGATTTGTTAGATAGATTAGCCCGATCTGGTTTATAAGGGAAAAAATATAAGTTCAGCATGTTTTTGTGGAAAATGTCAGATTTAAGTTAAAGGAATATCCCTATGGTTTTTTGTAATATTCCCATGGTTTTTTGTAAAATTTTAATTGAAGGAGCATAATTTTAGAGCCAATTTGGTAAAAAAAACAGGTTGATATCATACAGTATTTGTTCATGAGATGGATTTTTAAAGACTTCCTGATTGCATTTTAAAGTTTATGTACAGTATGATGAATTTGTGTCTAATGATGTCATAGAGACATTTCCATTGCAAATATTTATGTATTTACTTCAAGTTATACCTTACCTTCCATGCTATAATATGCAATCTGGTCACATGACCTGATTCTAACGCACTTCTAACCGAACCTAAAAAACGCAGTAACCAGCCAAGCCCTGACCTCCATAATACCTCTGTACCACCTCACTCTTTTTCAGCGCGTTTGTTTCATAACATCGCTGAAAACTGGTCATTTTTGTTTTATATTTCAATTAACCTTTCTAACTTTTTTCTCTTCGGCAGCTTCTACCTGAAGGGTTTTTACGCTGCCCGTTCTCATCTGGCTCGCCTTTTCAAGTCTTCCGAGAGTAGGGTGAGATAGCCATGGGTCCGAGAGTTCTTCGGCCGACCTACACGACTTTACCCGTGTAGCCTACACTTAGGATAGCGGGTTTTTGTCTCCATTCGTACATAGCGAGTGGCTAGTTACGAGAGCGTCCTACTCTCGTGGTGGGTGTTTTAGGTCCTAGAGCACAGGTTGTGCCTGTCTAGGGGACCTCTCGCCCCGGGAATTAGTCTTTTCTCCCTTAGCCCCACCCGCCTCGAGGTGACCCTAGCGTTATACTATGTATAGTGTTTAACACGTTAGGATATTTCAGTACACCTTCTCGTATGCATTAGGCCAATTTCCTTTTTCGATTTTGGCGCATGCGCATTGGGTCTTAGTCACCGCTGGGTAAATGTGGGGTCGCCCTGTAACAACTCTGGGGAGCTACGGTTGTTACTAGCGAGCTTATTTTCGTTTTCACGTTAACAGCATATGAATATTTTTATTTTTCTCACACAGTTTGGAGATAAAATATTTAATTTTCAGGATTGAACTTGGGGTGTCGGAGAGACCGTGGGTGGGTCTCTCCGACGACCTAATTACAGGGAAAATAATCTTTCCTTTTTATCTTTACAGACCTCAAGTACACAGTGGTTGGTGTTTCCCACGCTACCCCGGCGCTAGTAAAGTCATTACGTTGGATGCGTTTTCTCGGGTTTCTAAAGTTTTTCAGATAGAAAATTTTCTGGTTTTAAATTTTTTTCTGTTAAAGCAAGTGTTGTTGTTCTGTTTAGAATGCTATGCCTCGTCTCTCTTTAGCGTGTCCGTAAGATCATAGTTACTTTGCCGTGTTTAGGTTTGTACGCTTGGACTTACGTTCTTCTCTTAAGAAAATTATTTTTCAGTTAAAAATTTTTCTGTTTAAGAGAGTTTTGATGTTCTGTTTAGACTGCTAGGCCTCGTCTCTCTTTAGCGTGTCCGTAAGATCATACTTACTTTGCCGTATTTGTGTATGTACGCATGGATATATGTTCTTCTCTTTTCAGATATAAAAGAGATTCACTGAGAAGGTTACGCTCTTAGAGGCGTTGCGCCTAGAGCGGTAACGGTAAGAGAGAGAGAGAGAGAGAGAGAGAGATAACCTCTTAGGGGCGTTAACGAACGTCGCCTAAGTTGTAAACACGGTTCCATTGGACGGTTCCGTAAGGTAAGTGAGAGAGAGAGAGAGAGAACCTCTTAGGGACGTTGAACGAACGTCGCCTAAGTTGTAAACACGGTTCCAAACGGTTCCTTTGGACAGTCCCTGTCGACTCCACGACCCTTGTAACGCGCAGTCCGCCGGTCGTTGTGAGTTCGGGGACAGTTCCATAAGGTTCCGGGAGTCCATAAGGTTCCGCGGCCCGTTGTTACGGGGCGAACGGTTCCATTGGACGGTTCCGTGAGTCCATAAGGTTCCGCGGCCCGTTGTTACGGGGCGAACGGTTCCATTGGACGGTTCCATACGGTTCCGCGGCCCGTTGTTACGGGGCGAACGGTTCCATTGGACGGTTCCATACGGTTCCGCGGCCCGTTGTTACGGGGCGAACGGTTCCATTGGACGGTTCCATACGGTTCCGCGGCCCGTTGTTACGGGGCGAACGGTTCCATTGGACGGTTCCATACGGTTCCGCGGCCCGTTGTTACGGGGCGAACGGTTCCATTGGACGGTTCCATACGGTTCCGCGGCCCGTTGTTACGGGGCGAACGGTTCCATTGACGGTTCCATACGGTTCCGCGGCCCGTTGTTACGGGGCGGACGGTTCCGCGGCCCGTTGTTACGGGGCGAACGGTTCCATTGACGGTTCCATACGGTTCCGCGGCCCGTTGTTACGGGGCGAACGGTTCCATTGACGGTTCCATACGGTTCCGCGGCCCGTTGTTACGGGGCGAACGGTTCCACTGGACGGTTCCATACGGTTCCGCGGCCCGTTGTTACGGGGCGGACGGTTCCATTGGACGGTTCCGCGGCCCGTTGTTACGGGGCGGACGGTTCCATACGGTTCCGCGGCCCGTTGGTACGGGCGGACGGTTCCATTGGACGGTCCTGCATGGTTCCGCGGCCCGTTGTTACGGGGCGGCCGGTTCCATACGGTTCCGTTGGACCATCCCTGACGGTTCCGCAGCCCTATGTGCGGGCATTGTGCGGTTCCGGGGACGGATCCATACGGTTCCGGGACCCATACGGTTCCGCGGCCCGTTGTTACGGGGCGGACGGTTCCGTGGTCCATACGGTTCCGCGGCCCGTTGTTACGGGGCGGACGGTTCCGTGATCCATACGGTTCCGCGGCCTGTTGTTACGGGGCGGACGGTTCCGCGGCCCGTTGTTACGGGGCGGACGGTTCCATACGGTTCCGCGGCCCGTTGTTACGGAGCGGACGGTTCCATTCGACGGTTCCGCGGCCCGTGTTTACACGGGTCCGTATTTAACGGGTTCACGTACATCGTACGGTTTAATCCGGTTATACGCCCACTAGCTACGTGGTCAGGTGACAGGTGACATTCTTGACAAGAAGTATAGCATTGACAGTTATTTTTCTTCTTGGTCCTGTAGCCATTAGCTACGCAGTTCCACGGCTCGTGTGAACGCAATTAAGACTGTCTACGTTGAACGTTACAAGTTCCGTATTTATTTTCACCAGTATCATGGACATGAAGGACAGGTCCCCGAGTGTCGATGTTTTTACACACCCAGGATGTCTCGTGATGCGTAGCGTGCAAACGCTTCTTTAAATTACGCTCCGGTGACATCCATCGCACGTGTTACGCGTGCAGATTATGCTGCGAGTCAAATCCCCGTACTTGGTCGGAGCACAGACTCCACCGCGACCGGTACTTTCAAAGAGCGGCGGAGAAAGTGGAGAAGCGACGGTCTGTGAGGCCCTCTTCGTCTCCCCACCGCCACCCAGGTCCAAAGCCAGGGAGGCGGGGCCGCCACCCACTCCTAGCGGAGCGCCTATTGAAAGACGTACACCGTACGGTTCATCCGGAAGTATAGCATTGAGACAGCTATTTTTCTTCTTGGTCCCGTAGCCAACGGCTACGACAGTTATACGGTTCCACGGCCCATGTTTACGGGTCCGTACGGTTCCACGGTCCGTGTTTTACGGGTCCGTACGGTTCCATTGACGGTTCCGCGGCCCGTATTTACGGGTCCGTACGGTTCCATACGAGTCCACGGTCCGCGTTTACGGGTCCTTTCGCTTTCATTGGATGGCTCCAGTGAGCGGAACTTATCTCTAACGGGTTAACGTACACCGTACGGTTCACCTGGTTATACGCCCACTAGCTACTACGCTACGTGGTCAGGTGACAGATGACTTTCTTTACAAGAAGTATAGCATCAGGACAGCTATTTTCTTCTTGGTTCCGTAGCCATTAGCTACGCAGTTCCACGACTCGTGTGAACGCAATTAAGATTGTCTGCGTTGAACATTACCGTTCCGTAATTATTTTCACCGGTATCATGGACATGGAGGACACGTCCTCGGGCGTTGATGCTCTACACACCCTTGATGACCCGGCATAGCGTGATAACGCTTCTTTGCTTTACGCTCCGGTCACATCCATCTCACGCGTTACGCGTGCAGATTATGCTGCGAGTCCATTCGTGGTACTCTTTGCAGCGATTGGGTTCCAGCGGCGTGGTCGGAGCACAGACTCCACCGCGACCGGTATTTTTCAAGGTGCGACCGAGAGCGCGTGGCTCCGGTGTTCGGATGCGTGCGGCTCCGTAGTTTTGTAACGGGATATCGTACACCGTACGATTTACCCGGATATGCACCCGCTAGCTACGAGCTATGTGGCCAGGTGACAAGTGATAATCTTCACAAGTAGTATAGCGCCGTGAGAGCTATTCTATTCATGGTTCCGTGGCCATTAGCTACGCAGTTCCACGATCATGTGAACACCATTTATACGATTATCCGCGTTGAACGTTACATTTCCGCAATTACTTTCACCAGTATCGTAGGCACGGAGGCGTGCGTCGGTACGTTACGCACCTCAGAGGTCCCGCTTTGCATAGCGTGCAAACGCTTCTCTAGACCGTACGGGCCTGTACGACTTCGGAGTTTTTGCAACGGGATAACGTACACTGTACGATGAACCCCGAAGTTGAGTTCGCTAGCTAGGAAGCTGCTTGGTCATAGCTACGCTGTCCCACGGCCGTGTGAACTGCTTCTGTAGGATTTTCCGCGTTGAACGTCACAGTTCCGCGATGTTTTGCGCCTATATCGTCGACACGACGGGCAGGTCCCTAGTGTCGGTGCGTTACGCGCCTTGACTGTCCTGCGGTGCGTCGCATGTAAACGCTTCTTAGGTTGCGCTTTGGTGTTATCGACTTGTTCAAACCCGTGTACACCGTTGTGGTCCTCGGTTCCGCGTTGGGACCGGTCGGCCAACTAGAGGCGACGCCCTACGGGGTCTTACGTGAGTAAGTCCCCTTTTTTACGGCTAGTTGTAGAGCCATTGGATTCCTTGCACGGGTCCATTAGGGTCCGTATGGCTCCGGTAATCGGTTCCATACGGCCCCCACGGCTTGTTTTACGGCCCCGTACGGGTCCGTAACACAACTTGGCGGCTCCGTCCGGGGCATGAGATGACGTTTGGGTCTGTAGTGCTGCTTAGTTCTACAGCAAGGTAACGTACAACGTACGTCACACCCGTTAGTTTCGGAGATCCCCACGTCCGTGTGAGCTGACTTGGTGAGATTTTCGCGTTGAACGTCACGGTTCCGCATAGTTTTTCACCAGTTCATGGACACGAGGACGAGTCCCCGTTTGTCGGTACGTCACGCTCCCAGGATGCGTCGCGTGTTAGCGCTTGCTCGGGTTTCGAGGCCTAGCGCTCGGGTGATAAGATTTCCTTCTTTACGGGAGGCATACCCTGAATGTGATTCTTGCGTCGAACGAGACCCTCGGCTCACATTCTACAGATATTAACGCGGTTTTACGTACAATGTACGATAAACCCGGGTATCGGAACTTCGGGATATTGCGACCGTTAGCCGCGTGTTGCAGTGTTCCGCGGTCGTTTTTTCTTGCTGGGACGTTTTTAGCGTTCGACGGCAGTCCCCCACGCGTAGCCGCCGGCTTCGCGGCTCCGTAGTGATTTTATACAAACGGAGTTAACGGCCTATACCAGCGCGCCAAGCGGTGTGGTAGAGGACCAGTAGCCATGAACTACTGCGTTCCGCGGCCGTTTCTCTTACCGGGACACGTACTGAGTACGACGGTCGTCCCCTCTTCCCACGCAGCTACCGGTTTCGTGAGCTCCGTGATGGAACAAACTCAGTTTACGACTCGTGATAGCTTGCGTGGCACGTGAACTCCTCCGTATTTCTTACGGCCTCAGTTTATATATTTTTTACCTATTCTCAACGGAACGCCGCACTGTGTACTTCTTCCCTCACGCCGCCACTTACTCGTGGCCCGTGGTGAATAGAGGTATAATGAGATAACGACTCACGTTACAGGTGTAGTACGCGTTCACGCTATCGTGGACCTAGACGGTCCTTTGGTACTGATAGCTACTTCGTTCGGGACACGTACCAGTACCAGTTGTCCCCTGCGTAGCCACGAGCTTTTTGCTCCGTGGTGCACAGCGACATCGTTGGCGGTGGACTCGTGGTTTTTACTTGTCATGCTGACGCCTTTGTAGACCCATAACGGATCTATTATATTTAACGGGTTGCGTGACTTTTGTACACGGCGTAAGTCCCCAGTAGCCACGCTTTTCCGCTTCGTGGTGCAGGGTGTTTAACGGTCCGTGTAGTATACACAGGACGCACCTCTTTCGTGATTTCTACCCCAGTGTTGGGGTTTATGACTCATACGGTTGACGTGAGTACGTTACCCCCTACTTGTCAATATTACCTCCATGAAGGAGATTTTTCTTGACCATAGGTGGCCTTTTGGTAGACAACCTTACGTTTGGGGTAGCTATTACCAACAACGGCACGTATGGTTCCTTCCATACTTTAACACCTTACAGCTGCTTGCGGTTTTACGCCTGTTACTTTAACTGCCCGTACAGACATACGGTATTCGTTTTCTCCGCTACCAGAGTCGTGGGCTCCGCGGTTTCAAGGTTGTTACTATACGTGAATGCGTTAACACTTTCTCCAGTCAACTTCTTAGACAAGTTTCGCTGTTGATAGGCGTGGCCTGGAGCTACGCGTCCCGCAACTGCTACGGTTTTCACCGTCAGATATCACCGTCGGTGCCGATGGGGGGCTTCGATCAAGGTCGGGCACTTTTCTTGTGACCCCTTCTGTCGGAAACTTGACGGGTACTTGACCCTTTTTCGCTCTCGGGCGCAGGACGAACTTTGGCTGCTCGAGACCTTGCAGGCTTCACGTACGAGCCTCGGGTCAGGGACGATGTTTGTCATAGTTCCGTCATGAGCTCTGGGATACCTTGCAGCTATCCACCAGGGTTTTTCCGGTGGGGTCTACGGTCTTTGACTTGCGACCACTGGTGAGTTCTGGGAGAATTCTTCGTAGTGTGTCATGTGACATTTTCCTCCGATAGATCATCCAGTGGCTTTCTGTTAAAGTAGTCTGAACTGTTCATAGAACGGCCGCGGTATGCACTCGGGTTCGGGGCATAACCTCTTTTCACGGATCTCTCGTGCGGCGTTTCGAGAAACCGCTTTGGTTTTCTCTTGTTTTTGGTCTGACTCACTTTTCGACGTTCGTGTTCCCCGCTAACTTTAGCTCTTACGCGGTTATGCGCTAACGAATTTTTCCCTTGTCCGGGATTTCTTCAATTCGTTTTCATTGGTACACGCTGTTCCCAATCGTAGTTTCCTCCGTTCTGTCTCGTGGACGAATCCGTGTGGCTTGTGGCGTTTTTTGTGGATACTTTGCTGTAGTTGTGTCCAAACGCTCTTCCGGTTGGCTTGTTTTTCTGGGCTTTACGCTCAGGTTCTTTCGAGGTTTGCCTCCGTTACTGTCAACGAATGGTGCCTTGTTCGGGTTTGACTGTACCTCGCCGTGGTTTCCTATGTTTTGGTTCCTCCCACTCTTGAGGTCTTTCATCCTTCCGAGGTGAAGGGATTTCGCCCTTTAAACGGGATTCGGTTCGTGTGAGTTTTCGTACCAGCCATTAAAAAAAAAAAAAAAAAAAAAAAAAAAATGTGCGGCGATCTGAACTCCCTTCCTTCCTATCCTCGGTTGCAATCTGATTGCATATTATAGCATGGAAGGTAAGGTATAACTTGAAGTAAATTTACCCGCTAAGCGTGGCGGGGGATATTTACGAGAGTTATACTTACCTTCCATGCATCCACCGCCTCCCCTCTCGTTCAGGCCTCGTGGAATGTTGAGTGAGGTGGTACAGAGGTATTATGGAGGTCAGGGCTTGGCTGGTTACTGCGTTTTTAGGTTCGGTTAGAAGTGCGTTAGAATCAGGTCATGTGACCAGATTGCATATTATAGCATGGAAGGTAAGTATAACTCTCGAAAATATCCTCGCCACGCTTAGCGGGTAAATTTCTTTGAATGTTAATAGTTCTTTCTGTATGATTAGAAACAATTTTCCAAAAGAAAAGTTATTGAAGTAGGGTATATTTGGCAATGTATATAAATACCTAACTTTCATCAATTTATTTTTCTACCAGGTTTTACTAATAAAAAAGGATAATAGATTTGAATGAAATACATCAACTTTGTGGGAAAATGTGTTGCTGTGATGTCATACTGGGCCCTTTTTTATTCGTTTATTGGCATTTTTTGTGAACCTTATAATTTGAATATCTCCTGGTAGGAATAAAATAAAACATGATTTTTGTACTACATTGTTTCTAAAAAAAAATCTTTCCTATGAAAAGTTACGAAAAAACATGGGAATAATCCTTTAAGGGTTAGTACTTTATGTATATTATGAGGAGGTAATGGGAAAGGAGCTGCGGGACAATGGAGTGAGTACGGGTCGGAATGATGAGATGCTTAAGAGTATATTTGGTAGATGAGTGGGTGGCAAAAGGTGGGTTGGGGAACTTGGGATGGTAGGTGAATGGAGGATGGTAGGCGAGTGGCGGATGGTAGGCGAGTGGCGGATGGTAGATGAATGGAGGATGGGAGGTGAATGGGGATGGTAAGTAAATGGGGCATGTTAGGTTGATATTAGACTCAAGATAAAGATTTAAAAAATGTATTTTGTTTATTTGAAAATATATATGATTTGTCTGTCACACATGTTTATGTATTATTATTTGCTAGAAATAAATTGTTTTATTGTCATTGAGTTGGGATGAGGGTGGGATGGTGGTATGGCATGTGGGACAAGGTGCAATGGAATGTGAGACAGAGTGGCATTGCATGTGAAACAAGGTGGTGTCATGGCATATATGACAGGCTGTGATGACGTGCGGGATAGGGTGGGATGACATTGGAACAGGGAGGGATGGTGTGTGGGGCAGGGTGGCATGGCATGTGGGGCAGGGTGAGATGACATGTGGGACAAGATGGCATGTGATGCAATGTCATCTGGATTTCAGGTGGGATAGCATGTGAGACTGGGATGGTATGTGGAACAGGATGGCTTGGCATATGTGGAATTGCATGTGGTGGAATGTCATCTGGATTTCAGGTGTGATGGCATATGGAATTAGGATGGAATAGCCTGTGGGACAGGGTGGGATGGCATGTGGTAAAGGAAGGAATGGCATGTGGGACAAGAGTGGCATGGTATGTGGGACAGGGTGGCAAAGCATATGGTGAGATGTCTTCTTGATTACAGTTGTGATGGCATATGGGTCATGTTGTGGAATGGCATCTGGATTTCATGCTTGATTTCCTTTAGAGAGGGATGAAGGATGGGATGGTATGTGGAATGGAGGGCGGGGTGACATGTGGGACAAAGGGTGGAAAGTGTTACTATAGTGGCTAGGGGATTTGTATCATTTGCAATGTCTGGTTTTTTTAGGGACTAGATATCAGGGTGCCAGGTTTTAAATGTCATTTGAGACAAAAGGATGACAATCATCTTGGGGTTTTAGCAGACCGAAGTGAAGCTGAGGTCCACTGGCCCCTACAATCCTGTACAAAAGTATTTGACCCTTTTCTTCACCCATTCCACCCCATTTCAATGTTGAAAGTTGCAGGTCCATGTGATGTCCGAACATTGAAATGGGGTAGAAGGGGAAAAAAAGGTTAAGACTTATCCAGGACTGTCTGAGAAATGGAGATCATGTGTTTATATTAAGGATTAAAAAATGCAGTAAACAATGTAGTAAAGTAGAAGAAAGAGGAAGTTTCGGCAGTTCTATTTCTTGCTATTATTTATGTGTAGGGAGGGGGCAGGGAATTGTTAAAGAAAAAGAAGAATTTTAGTGAAGGGCAGGATATAATTGCTAAATTTATAATTAATAATTGTTAAAAATGGGATATTAGTATTTGTTTTTGGTATTGGGGGAAGGGAGAGGGGCTATATTGTTATATTGTAAGAAGGCGGCTATACAAACATTCCTCGTTTAAGAAATTATCCCCCCTAAAAAAACTTGTAAATTAGGGTAACATTTTAAGGTGCCCCCTTGATTTCCTGAAATGTAAAGTTAGTGACCAGAGGATCAATTTTGAGAACAGTGCATTAAGAATTTTAGGCCCATAGGCCCCTCCAACCCGACACCCTCGGTTTTCTCATAATTAGGGGTAATCCACACCATTCAACCTGAGAGACACTTCACAATTCATTGACTAGCAACTAGCTATTGTTACACCATACACAACACAGGGGTAATCTATACCATCTTAACTGACAGCATCTTCATAGTCTATTCACAGTTCACTTGTTAGCAACCAGCTACTGTTACACTGTACACAATAGGTCATTCATTTGGGGCTCAAGCCACATAACTGCTGTTCATTGATGCAAATCAGATTAGTCCTTGGCTGAGCCTTAATATAAATATACATTATATGCTTGGGGGGACTTTGTGCGAAACACATGGACCATTCTTCATAAGGATGGTTATTTCCTCATGGATCACCAAAAAGTAGTGACTGATCACCAAAAAGTAGTGACTGATCACCAAAAAGTAGTGACTAATTACCAATTTTGGTGACTGGTCACCACAATAAACGAGGCCCTGATACAAATGTATTTGTATTTATGATATAACTTGAAAAGACAATAAATGTAAATAATCTAAAGCTTGCACCTATTATGAGTATAAGTATGATTCAATGAACAAGAAACTTTTTAAAACATACCCAAAGATCTTTTTCGACGAGTGTGATGAAGTGATGCATTCTTGCTTTCTGGCAGTAGCTTGCTCAGAACCTAAATTGTAAAATGATAAGTAATTCACACGATGAGGGTTAGCTTGGAAGAAGAGGAAAATTGTTTGATTTGATACAACAGGGACTCGACAGATTGTGTATGCAACATCTAGATAATTAGAAATAACAAATACATGGAGAAAGAATGTTTGCTATATAGAAGTGTTAATTTTCACCACAATGCTGTAACTTTAAGATGTGTTAAAGTAACCTAGAAAGGAAATCAGATCCTAGGAGGTGATTTGAATTATTGGAATTCATTTTAACGATCATTATTAGGCATGAATGACCTTTTACATGGTACTGAAAATAAACCCTGAGATTCATTATGAATGTAAGATTGATCATGGACAACATTATCTATCACAATAAAAGAGCTAGGTGGTTCATTTTGAATACTTGTGTGTGTTTTTCAGTGAACCATTAACTTCTCCGCACCTTAATCAAGAATTTGATTTCTAAACAGAAGTATATACATTATTCAAGTTTATCTGTGTAACCAATGGTCTCTTTAATGGTGATAACATGAATACTAATACAGAAGGGGAGAAGAGGAAGCTGATTTAGCTTTCTAGGAGTACACTTCTTCCTTTAATTTCACCCCAAACTGCCTAAGACACCATTTGACTGGAGTTTAAAGAAGTCTATCTTATATGAAAGAGGACATCAAAAGAAACAAAATAGTGAAGAAAGCATTTAAAAATCTTGTTCCGTTAAGAAGATATCTAAGTTTAAAGTCTGGTATCATTTGTGTAGAAACGACTGAATTCAGACCAGTTGTGATGTCATAGCCTCAGGTTCCTCAAAGTCTTTATGTATTTTATCATACTTTGTCCTGTGATTTTGTGGCTTAAAAACCATGGGATATGTCAGGAAAGTAGTAAAACAGGTACAGGTACATGTAATTACCATATACCACCTGCAGAAAGTTCAAAGAAAAATAGGTTGATTAGTAAAAAAATCAAATAAACTTTCTTTAAAATACATTAAGAGTTGTTGAGAATGTGAGGATGAAGACACCAACTGTCAATAGTAGGCTTAATACACCAGTCATTTCTACCCAGATAAGTCAGTTTTAATCTTGAATATCGTATAAGATGGACATGCTTGACCACTGAACTAATCCTTTAATGTCAAGTACATGCATGTTAGTTTTTTGTGTAAATGTATTATGCACCTATCTTATTTACTTATTTCCATTTCTTTAGATAAAATACAACAGAAAGAATGGTATCTTAATGTGTGGAGCCCATAACAAGCATATAAAAGCTTTTACAAAGATGGTTCTCTGTATGATGATATATTAAAAAGATAAATCTTAAGAGACATAGATTTAAGTAAACATATGGATATAACACAAAAATAAACATAAGCAATATGAAAAAATAATACAGTTTAAGCTTACAAAAAGATAATCGACTAAAAAAATAGCAATGAAGTTAAAGAATTTGTTAATGTACAAATGAATGTAAACTTATTCATTATGAATAACGCAATCACACACTGGCACTGAAAAAATACCTCTCCTGAGAAGACAGTAAATACAAAATACAACAATACCTCGATACATTATTGCTTTAGAATTCAGAAGGAGCTTTGATTTTAACAATCTTGAAAAAGTACATTAGAAGTAATTGAACATTTGATATTAAGACTGTTTTAATAGGTTTATAAATATTACTGGAAGCCTTTGTATTGTATATGAACATCAGAACTTAAGGGAAAATAACTAAATAACATAACAGAAAATAGGATAAAAGAAAGCTCTTGATACAAAAAAAGCAAAAGAAATATAAAGATTGATTCGTTTCGTACCGTTTGTTTAGGCCGCTCAGGCACTCCCAGATCCATGCAGATGATAAAGCAAACTGTCGCCAACTCTTTGCAATACATGATGGATTTGGATGAAATCTTAGCAAAAGTAGTTTCTCAGTGATTGTTTGAAGGTTGTGTCCTCCTTATGAGTATTATAAAACAGGACGAACGTCTTTTATACTGTAAGATTAATCTAGGATGACCAACAGGTCAGGTAACTTTTCCATTAATCTCTTGTTAATTTGAACAATGTCATACTTGTATTTCAGACAAACATGGTCTTTTATTTCAAATTTTCCAATTAAACCGGCTTTTTATTGTCGTATAAAGTGGTTGCAGGAAGTAATATTGGATGATAAATGTTTATCACTTAATATCAAATGTGTTACCTGAAGTCCGGTTCTCGTGTTGGATTACTGTATCGACATTCAGAGGTGTTGTTGTATTTTGTTGTATTTAAAGGTATATGGGGCAAAGGGCTTGTCGATTTAGGCTTAGCTCGTCTTTCACAATGGCTTTTCATCTTATTCTGGTGTTGTTGTTTGGGGTGGTGCTGGGAAGGGGAGGGGGGAGGGGCTCAGAATTTCAAGGTTACTTTCAGATCAACTAAGGATGAATGATGTGAAAAAGAAAAGAAAAATTCTAACAAGGTTTACACTTTTAGAAACATGCGAAGTAAAGCACACATAAGTCACCTTTGACCTGTTTTCAGAGTGGACCCAAGGAAATTTGCCAGGATGTGATTTTGAACCATTTTGTGTTCAACATGAATTTTTTGCTGCCAAACACCACTGGAACTTTCAGTTCTTGCTGAAGCTGAAAGTACATTGTCAGGTTTGAAAAGACTGAAATTATAAACACTGACAGTATTGTTATCGGTAGTAGCAAACGACAGCAAAATTTAGGCCGATCTTTCAAGTTTGCCGCTAGATGAAGACTTATGGCGGAACTTTATTCTTCAAATCACTTTTATGTTGATTCAAACTTATCTTAAGTGAAAATTATAATTTTCTTACCAAAGATGTAACCAGCTCAGTTATAAATGAACTTGTTGCCTCAAAGCTGGACCACTGTATCATACTCTTATATGGTTTTACAGTCGTCCCGCAAGCTTCAGTGGATACAAAACATGTCTGCTTGCATACTCACCAAATCCTCCAAATATGATCATAGCTTTGTCTTTCATCACTTGCTACCAGTTACAGCTTGAACATCATACAAAATCTCTCTCTTAACCTTTAAGGCACTACAGGGATTGGCACCCAGCTATATAAATCAAATGATCTCTTTAACCAGATGACTGAGATCCCAGCAAACTTCGACACTGACTCTTCCACGAATCAAATCATCGTACGGTGAAAAGCGTTATTCCTGGGCTGCTCCTCACATGTGTAACATTCTCCCTGCATCCTTCTTCAAGGATGGCGAGTGCCAATAAACCATTGCCACTTTTCTCAACAGCTGAATGAGGGGCAGGAGCTGCAAACGACGTACTTCCCCTTTGATGTTTGGCATATCTGTCTGCTTAGTGGAAAAACAGGTTAGACCTGGCTGAGGCTTGAACCCGTTACCTCCAGCATCTCAGTTGTGCACACTACCAACTGAGCTACCTACTTCCCATCCATCAATAATAATAGTTTCAAACATGATCTAAAGACGCATTTATTTATGCAAAATTTTGCCGTCTGAATTTTTGTTACATTACCTTCTCCTTGATTTCTGGACTTCTTACTTTAAAGCTAAAATATGTGGTATACTAATAATATGTAGACCCCAGTAATGTCTTTCGTAATATCTGATGTCCAATCATCACCACTTCTTTACCCCCATCTCTGCTTCAGATTACCTATGCATGCAGCACATGAAATTATTGAGTTTGATTTATGATTTTCATGGTGTTATTACATTGATGCATTGTTATTGTTTTTTCTGGTTAAATCCTGCTGTGTACACTTGAGGAATATAAAATGGGTTGAATCCTATCTTACTAATGAAATAAGCCAATGTTTAATCTATGCTTTTGTGACATCATACCTTTATTTCTGTAATTCTATTTGTATTGGCCTGCCTAAAAATCTGCTAAGACGTTTACAAAAAATTCAAAACTGGGCTGCAAAACTAATCTTCCAACAAACCATGTCTTCGCACGCCACCCCTCTCCTTAACATTTTGCTCTGGCTACCAATTGAAGTATGAATGCATTTCAAGGTCTTTACTTAGAGAGAGAGAGTTGAACACACAATTACAATGACGGGTCGTCGCCTGCGTGTTCGGTTATGATAGTACAAATGCTATCATGAAACGCTTATCGACCGGACGAGAACACAGGTAATGACGTGCGGACAGACATAACATCGACAACCAAGTCAATGTCCACGGCCTTTGATAACCAGTTGTGGTGCACTGGCGTGTCTACCCGCCCCAGGATTGAACCCAGGGCCTCGTGGTCTGTAGACAGGTATGATAACCGCTACACCACAGTAGGTAGATAGGGTCTTTACTTTAGTTCACAAATCCATTTTTGGCACATCACCAAATTACCTCTCTGAACTTATTTCCATAAAGGATTACAAACATACCACCCATCAATCAAGTTTATCACCCTCCTTGTTCCTAAAACCAAAGGTCGTTCCTATAGCAACTGTGCTTTTCAGTCGCCGCCGCCTTACATAATAGAATTCTCCCCCTAAATGATTTAAAATGTACACCCGTTACATAGTGTTCATGTCCAAATTGAAAACCTACCTCTATTCTAAACATAGTTTGATTTAACATATTTTATATATTGTTGCATTTTCCATTTGTTGTACAATATTTCGTTTTATATTTTCATTATATATATATATATATATATATATATATATATATATATATATATATATATATATATATATATATATATATATATATATATATATATATATATATATGCATTTCAAGGTCTTTACTTAGAGAGAGAGAGTTGAACACACAATTACAATGACGGGTCGTCGCCTGCGTATTCGGTTATGATAGTACAAATGCTATCATGAAACGCTTATCGACCGGGCGAGAACACAGGTACGACGTGCGGACAGACATAACATCGACAACCAAGTCAATGTCCACGGCCTTTGATAACCAGTTGTGGTGCACTGGCGTGTCTACCCGCCCCAGGATTGAACCGGGGCCTCGTGGTCTGTAGACAGGTATGATAACCGCTACACCACAGTAGGTAGATAGGGTCTTTACTTTAGTTCACAAATCCATTTTTGGCACATCACCAAATTACCTCTCTGAACTTATTTCCATAAAGGATTACAAACATACCACCCATCAATCAAGTTTATCACCCTCCTTGTTCCTAAAACCAAAGGTTTATATATATATATATATATATATATATATATATATATATATATATATATATATATATATATATATATATATATATATATATATATATATATATATATATATATATATATATATATATATATATATATATATATATATATATATATATACATATATGGTGCTTTTGACAACTAATTGTTTATGATTATATTATTGTTATTGTTATTATTATTATTATTAATATTAATATTAATATTATTATTATTATTATTATTATTATTATTATTATTATTATTATTATTATTATTATTATTATTATTATTATTATTATTATTATTATTATTATTATTATTATTATTATTATTATTATTATTATTATTATTATTATTATTATTATTATTATTATTATTATTATTATTATTATTATTATTATTATTATTATTATTATTATTATTATTATTATTATTATTATTATTATTATTATTATTATTATTATTATTATTATTATTATTATTATTATTATTATTTATATATTAGCGCCATATGTTATTATTATTATTGTTGTTGTTGTTATTATTATTATTGTTTTTATTATTATTATTATTATTATTATTATTATTATTATTATTATCATTATAGTGGCCTGTGTGGTCAAATTAGAAAGAAAAAAATAATCAAAATCAGCAGCCCTTTTTCAAGTTATTGTATAAAAAGACCAAAAATACTTTGGAGACATCAGACATATGCACTCATGTAAGTCCACATTATGATCTACTTATTCAGGTAGGGCACACCTCAAAATTAGCATAACTCCAAATAGGTACCAAATTTGGTGGGTCTATAGATAAAAGTTATAAGTTATTTATTCAATTTCAATTGGAATTAGACCTTTAAAAAAATTCTTAGCTTATCACCGAACCCAGTTGAACAAGTGATGCGGGCGCGCGGTTTATATTTTTTATTTTTATCCCAAGCCAATTGATTTAGATCATTTGCAGCGTTTCGGATCAGGTCAACCACATCAGGCATAATACATTTTGAAAACCGTCATATTCATATTTCGATAGAAATTACAGTGGAAAGGAATGAAAATATTGATGCTGAATTACTGATCTGCGAGATAAATACAGTACTTTAAAATTTGGGATTCTCTCAAAACTGATGCGAGCAACATGGTTGTTGCAGGGTGTTAAGCTAATAATTTTTTGTATGGGGCCTTAACAAAATATTAGCTCCAGCCCTTAAGGTGTTTCAAACATGCAAAACAATTCCCTGATATTAATGAAGGTGGGTGGATGACCTCAATGACCAGGTGATATACTTGCTCAAAAACCTGTGGTCATAAACCATTTTGGGTAGACTCTTATTTTTAAATTTTGAAAATTTTTAGAGGAATTATTTCTTGACATGCCGCAATCACTAGCTATGTGCCTTAAAATTTGTTTGAATCATGTTTTTCAAGCAACAGGTTTTATTGTCAATTCATTCAATTATTATACCTTCCTGTTTTTGGTTCCTGATGCGATAGCATCAGAAACCTATGCGGTCATGATGGTATGGGTGTATGTATGTTTGTGACGGCCAGCACGTAAACACGATATCAGTCAAACAGGATACACTGGATTCATGTCTTATGTGGAAAACAGATAGCCCATGGTCTGCAGATGTGTGGACTGACAGCTGCAGTGGCCCGCCAGAAGTCTAGCCAGCCAGGCCCTAAATCTATCAGAATATCTTTAGGTGATGGGATCTCAGCTGCCAGCCTGCATAACCCAACACCACAAGAGAAATTAGACAGAATACGCCAGCATTTTTGGTTCCAATGCTAATAGCATAAGGAATCTGTGCAGTCATGCTGGCGTATATAGGCCTATGTGTGAGTGTTGATGGGCTTATGGTTGTATGTATGTTTGTGATGTGCAGCTCATAAACAGGATTTCTCAAGAACAGTGTGCTGGATAAACGTTGAATTTCTTTACTATGCAAAGTGGGTGGGGTTTAATATGATTTTACTGAAAATTAGAGCTTGTAAACATGGTATCTCAAGAATGGTAAACTGGATTCATGTTATATTTGGTACACAGATAGTTTAGGATCGGTAGATGTGCCCTAATGTTTTGGTGGCGATATCATGCATATTAATGAGTAGGCGGGGCTTCATTAAAATGCTCTTATATTAACAATTACATGTCTATTTTGTTTCATATTTGGTACAATTATGATGTTAGCTAGTGTGTATGTGTTGTGTGAAACATTGAATTTCATTAATATGCGTAATGGGCAGGGCAGAAAAATTTGCTGAAAAACAGCTTGTAAACATGATATCTCAAGAGCGTTATTTATTGGATTTATGTCATGTGTTGTACACAAATAATGTAGCTCATGGTCTGCAGATGTGGCCTATTGTTAGCTTGACTGTTCAATGAATAGTCAAGCTATTCTACTACCCCCAGCGTCTGCATCAGTGTCCGGTTGAAGTTTTGGTTAAAGTTTTCATAACTTAAGTTATGAATGGTGTACATTCATGTGACTTGGCTATTCTACTACCCCCAGCGTCTGCATCAGTGTCCGGTTGACGTTTTGGTTAAAGTTTTCATAACTTAAGTTATGAATGGTGTACATTCATGTGACTTGGCTATTCTACTACCCCCAGCGTCTGCATCAGTGTCCGGTTGACGTTTTGGTTAAAGTTTTCATAACTTAAGTTATAAATGGTATACATTCATGTGACTTGGCATAGGGGTAGAGGACATGTGTACTGATCAAATGAGCAGGATTAGAGGGTTGTGTGTGCATACTAATTAGCTTAGTTGCATAACAATGACAATATTTGTCAGGTTAAAGTTTTGGTGAAAGATTTTGGTTTAAGTTTCATAACTTATGAATGGTATACATTTATGTGACTTGGCATAGGGGTAGAGGATATGGGTACTGTTCAAATGAGCATGACTGGGGTTGTGTGTGCATTCTAATTAGCTTATTTGCATAACAATGCAAATATTTGTCAGTTTAAAGTTTTGGTTAAAGTTTTTATAAGTTAAGTTATGAATGGTGTACATTCATGTAACATGGCATATGGGTACTGTTCAAGTGAGCATGGTATGGGGTTGTGTGGCATAGGGGTACTGTTCAAGTGAGCACGATTAGGGGTTGTGTGTGCATACTAATTAGCTTATTTGCATAACAATGAAAATATTTGTATTTATGATATCTCTTAAATTACAGTGGATGTGGGGATTTTGTTTGCACATTGTCTATACTTAATGGTGAGGTGAAGTGTGCATATTAATTAGGCTATTTGCATAACAATAGACTTTTTTACAAAATGGTTAACATTCACGAGTGCATAACTTAAGTTATGAATGGTGTACATTCATGTAACTTGGCACGGTTAGAGGACATGGGTACTGTTCAATTAAGCATGATGGAGGTTGTGTGTGTATACTAATTACCTTATTTGCATAACAATGAAAATATTTGTCTGATATGTCTTAAATTAAAGTGGGAGTGGCGATTTTGTTATTGTCTACACTTAATGGTGAGGTGAAGTGTGCATATTAATTAGGTTATTTGCATAGCAATAGACTTACAAATGTTTAACATTTACGAGTGCATAACTTAGGTTATGAATGGTGTACATTCTTGTAACTTGGCACAGAGGTAGATGACATGGGTACTGTTCAAATGAGCATGATTGGGGGTTGTGTGTGCATACCAATTAGCTTATTTGCATAACAATTAAAATATATGTATCTATGATATGTCTTAAATTAAAGTGGGAGTGAAGATTTTGTTTACACAAATGATCATAAATGTGAAGAGCATTGTCTACACTTAAAGGTGAGGTGTAATGTGCATATTGATTAGGTTATATGCATAACAATAGACTTTTGTAGAAAATATTTAACCTGAGATAATAACTTGGTACTTGATACAGTTGCAGGTGGCATTGGTACTGTTCAGCTAAACATGATTGGGGGATTGTGTGTACATACTAATTAGCTTCTTTGCCTAACAATGATAATATTTGTATCTATGATATCCCTTAAAAATAAAGTGGGAGTGGGGATTTTGTTTACACAAATGATCATATATGTGAAGAGTATTGTCTACCCTCAATGGTGAGGTATAGTGTGCATATTAATTAGGTTATTTGCATAACTATTTTCCCTCAACTTTTTCAGCTGGTAAATTATAATTACCCTTAACTAGATTCTTTTGAAGTACTTTTCTGGCGGCATATCCAATAGTTTTAATTTCCAAAATCACAGAAAAATATATGAAAGAATACCTAAAGACTGAGGGTATCAGGATGTGATGTCACAAATTTATAGTGGTCAGATTTCAGTCATTTCTAATCAAATGAGACAAAACTTTTGACTTAAATATCTCCTTAATGGATTAATAGTTTGGAATGCCTCCTTCACCATTTTTTTGTTTCTTTCTTAGTTCATTTTCATATAAATGTGAATTAACTTGACCACTGAACTAATCCTTTAAGATAAATAGAGAGGGTAGTTAGATAAGTAAATGACTGAAAAAATAACAAAAAATTGCATTATGCTGCAAGGATACAAATTTAATATTTTAATATTTCATTGACTAGGCAAGTCATGGGTCTCTCCTTTCTTTGTGACTCAATGGATATAATGAAAAGAGGTGTTTCATTTACAAAGATTTCTTACATGTTTTCTGAGTTACTGGGCAAACTGTCTGATACAACTCAAAGATATTGCAGTAAAATGTGAAGATCTAAAGAAAGGGGAAAAGTAAGTGCATCCTTCAAAAGCTCATGTAATTTGAAATAACTTCCCCTACTAGTCCCATTACCGGCATATACGTCATCAACAAGTGCATTGTTTACGCTAGCTGCAGTTGAGCATACTGTCCTTCCGACAGTTCTTGTTTTTGGTGGTGATGTCATGCATACTAATGAGTAGGTGGGACTTAATGTAAAATCTTGAAATGCTCATATTTTAACAATCACATCTGTGTTTTGTTTCATATATGGTACAGTTATATATGGTGCTAGCATGGTGTGTATGAGTTCATTGTATCAAAACATTGAAATTCATTGAATATGTGTAATGGGCAGGGCTTAATATGATTTTGCTGAAAAGAAACACGATATCCCAAGAATGATAAACTGGATTCACATCATGTGTGGTACACAGATAGCCATACGTGGTCTGTAGATGTGCCCAATTTGTGGTGGTTATGCATATTAATAAGTGGGCGGGGCTTAATACATGAGCAACCATACATTATGTCTGTTTTGTATCATATTGGTCATGATGATATTGTTGGTCATTGTGCGCATGCTTATGTTATCAACATATGTCATTAATGTGCATGGTGGGTGGGCGTGGTTTAAGTTCTCAAAAATCTCATGAACAGTATATCAGATTTATGCCATATGTGGTACACAGATGGGTCATGGTCTGTACATATGTTTAATATTGTAGTGATGTCATGAATATTAATTGAGTAAGCAGGCTCACTGACAAATTCTTGAAATGAGATAAATGAGCAATGGTTTTTGCATCATACTGCTATGATAATGTTATTGATTATTGTGCTCATGTATACTAATGTTGTCAACATGCAGGTGTGGCTTATGAATAAATTTCATGGAACAAATATTTCATGAGATGCAATAACATGACAGTTAATACAAAATTTACAAATCAGTCAGCTTATGAACAAAAAAAACTTTTGGTTCTGGTTGTAAATTTTGTTTTTTGAATAAATGCTAGTAATTTGTTAATGGTTTGTTAATGTGTAGTGACCTGAAATTAGGTGTGAGAGGTGTTACACACTTGAGAAACATTCTGCTTATATTAAAGATGTGTGTAATTTTAGATGTGCCCTAAGTGCACTCACATGTGAAATTTGATTGTTTATTTATCTCGCTATGCTCACATTTTGACTTTTTTTATCTCTGAAAACTTGAACCACTGGTTCCTTGTAAAGGCAGCTCATGGAATTCAAAGTTGTAGTCATCGTCTATAATGCTCTTCGGGAACATGCTCTGCACTTCTGACTTTCTTATGCATTTGTCAATTGTGTGACTCACCCCTACACCCCTGGACAAGGTGAGTCATTGTACCAAAGTGTGTGGTCAAAACATGTGCATGTCAGTGTGACTGACATCTAAATTGACCCACTTTAGAGTCATGGTACAATGACGCACATGTGAGTCACTATTTTATATGTTAATGACTCACCTTTGAATGACATTTCCAGGGGTATTAGGGGTGAGTCATACAACCGACAAGTGCATTATTATCTGACCTACTACCAAGACACCTCAGAACTACATGAAGCAATATCTTTCCTTAGAAGAAATGGTCCGTCAATCATTTACACAGTTATTGCACACATCACCTCCAGCATGTAATACACAACAATTTTTATCACCAGTTTGCAAACAAATTTCTCCCACTAAGACACTTAACACGGATGAGTGATTTCAATCACAAAAGTGACCTCTGTGGTGTAGTGGTTAGTGCTTTGTCCTGACACCCGCACGTCCGGGTTTGTCATACCCAGTGGGTCTGCAACCAGTGAAGTTCACAACTGGTTATCAAAGGCTGTGGCCGTCTTGAAATAATGTCCAGCACTGGATGCTTTTGGGACGTTAAACCTTCCTATGCTATGCTATGCTGAGTGCCCTGATTCAGCACTGGCTTCTGTAATCTTATACACACAAATAACTTTGGGCTACTTGACTGGTGTGCATGGGAATGGCAGATAAACAATCATTGTTTGGAGTGGAAACACAATACACTAAACAGAAAGTTGGGTTACGTACCTGAGTTTTCAGGATTAACTCGGGTGTCGGGGGCAGGTAGGCTTGAAGAGAAACGTTTCGGCATGTAATGCATTTTCAACCCAAATGGATGAACCGATAACTTTTTACTAATATTTCTCTGGTAATGATCCATAGAAATGGGATAAACTCTCAAGGCAATTAAGAAATGCTGTTTCTGCTTTCACTTTCAAGGAAATGTTGAAAGGTTACTTTTTTATGAGCAAACAGACCAGAAGAGATTATCTATTGACTTCATCAGTTCCTTCTCCCTAGAGAGGGAATATGGCCATTAATTCCCAATCGCCATATTGTCCAGTCATTTGCAGTTGCACTTGCTTGACCCCTTCAGTCATTCGCCAAGTTTCACTTCCATAAAGCATTTATGGACTTTGCCTTAGAGCAACTCTTCTTGATTTTCACGCTTTATGAATGTCATTCTTTGATTGATGCATTTTATCATCTGCTTGATTTGTTTTAGTCAAACTACATCTGCACAAGAAAGCAAAGAAGAGCTACGTCGTAAGCAATTAAAAATGTTAAAAAAGAAGTATAACCTTGAAAAGATGAACTACATTCAGGATGACCCTAGTAACCATGGTGATGGGAAATACAAGGACAGGGCGGAGGAGAGGCGGAGGACCAAAGGGAGTGACAATCCACACATAGCAGATGACGCCCCTTCTTCTGTTGAGAGGTAGGTGTTAAGTAATGTATAGCTGTTATTTTTTAAAAAGAATTATTTTGTTAATTATTATCATTAGAATAAATGTTTTTCGTGACATGTGACATAGTCCTGTGTCAAGATTTGCACTTTGAAGATATTTGCCTTTAATGAAGTTTCATCTTCTTTCATGGTGTGGCCTTCTTTTTTATATCATTCCTTTATGTACTCCCTAGTCTTGACCTTTTCCTTATGTGCTATAGCTGGCTGATGTTTTGTATGTGCTCCTTTTATGCATCCTTATTCTTATTTTGCCCCTTTTTTCATGACGTGCCCCTTTAAACTGACATGCCCCTTTTGCCTGACGTGCCCCTTTTTCCTGACATGCTCCTTTTTCCTGACGTGCCCCTTTTTCTGGACTTCGATAGGCCTATATCCTTTTCTGTATTATTCATTACTGATATGAAAGGTAGAAGTTAAATCCATCCAGGCCATTGCTTATCACCAGGTCCCATGACGCAAGGGCATGGGAGCATATAACTCTCCCTGGACGGGATGACAGTCCATCGCAGGTTAACTCCTCAGCAATGTTTGTACTCATCTTCACATCCCGAGTGGAGCTAAGGCAAGTGGGATAAAGTGCCTTGTTTAAGAACACAACACAGCTGCTCGGTCAAGAATCAAACCTGTTACTTCTCATTCCAAACACAGACTCCCAAGCACTGAGCCACTGAAAGTAGGGAACATGAATTACCAATTAAAAGTTGTAGGATTTCAGTGAAATATTCAAACATGCCTTTTCACAAAAAATCACACTTTACTCCTTCCCTGCTTACCTACTCTTCTCTCCTCCAGCCTGCTGTGTGGTTTCACTTTTTAGTTTACTGTTTCTTGAAATACCTTTTGAGTTATCTGGAACATGATTTCACAATTGGCACTATTTTATCTTCGGTGTTGACTTGCCGACCAAATATCATCGATCAATCAATCCATTGCAAATGTCATCAATCGATCAATCCATTGCAAAAAGGACACAGAATACATAATTAAAATTTATCCTCAACAGAGCTATCATTGAAAGCAATAAGGGACACCAGATGCTGCTTAAGATGGGATGGAAGAATGGCGAGTCCCTAGGAAAAAATGGAAGCGGCATTCGTGAGCCGGTATGTATTTTGATGAGTTGGGTCTATTTGTTGTGAATGAATAATTGTAACAATGTGAATGCATTTCTCTGTATAAACTTAGCATTTGCATATAGGTATTATGTTTTTGGGAATATTCACATTCAAGTTTGCCCTTTGCTAGCATTTAACGTCTCTGAGTTACGAAATAAGCCACACCCACCATAGCAACGTGGTAACTAGGTGGGGGCAAACAAACCTCAAATCCACAATATTATGCATTACCAACGCATTGACATTTAGATGTTCGCGAGGTCTGCCGCAAGCTTTGATTAATTTATGGCACTTCTCCGAATCTTTAGAGTTTTTAGCAAAAGGGATAAACAAATTTGCCAAGTATTTTGGGTAACAGTAATCAGATTTACAAAGCCTGCAGGGGGCCTGTAAGCACATTTTTTCTTCACCATTTTTCCGTCAATCAGTCTGTGTGTTCAGAAATTTATTTTGTGCAGTAAATTGCATTGACTACATGAGCGTGCCCTGTTAGCTAGCTGTACTGTTCCAGTACCATGTAGGATGTTTTCCTTACTTAGTTATGCAGATTTTGTTTGGCAAATTCCTACGTTGATTGGTTGAAAAAGCTGTCAATCATCAAACCCAGAGCGGTTAATGACCTAATGCATTTGGTTAGCATGCTACTCGGCCCAGCTTTGATTGACAGGTTTCTTTACCAGGGATGAAATGGAAAATTGCATTATAAAACAAATTCCAATTACATTAGATCCGGGCTGGTGAGTAGCCACGGGCTGGACGTTCCAGCCCAATCTTAGCCCGTGGGTAAAATTTCCAGCCCGCGTGAAAAAAGGATTGACAGATCACCCAGCCCGGGCTTATGTAATTGCAACAACTAAAAGGAGCAGGGCTGAGATTAAATTCTTAACCAAAAATAATCCCATTTTTAAACCAATAATAATTCATTTTCATGTATTTTGAAGATGATATATCATGGAACGACATTCTGTAATTGTATCCTAAATTTTCATTCGCTACCCATAGATCTTGCACAAATAGTAAAATTAGTTAGGTCTATACATTATAAGTTGGTCGCTTGTTTATATGACATGAAATTTGGTATCAGGTAGCACAGAACTAATCATTTGCCCTATTGCAAGCTATAATGAAAGAGTCAATTTTGGGGTCTTTTTTGTAACAGAAAGGGAAAGTTTCGCACAAATTTTGCAATGTTTTCTGAAAAAGGACCATCTAATATCTTTCGGATGATGGTACACAGGGATTGACCTCAGGTTTTAACCCACTTTTAATGCTGAAGTGCAAAAGTGTTATACACCCTCACCAAATTTTGATATGGGTCCATGGTAAAATAGTTCCCCATGAAACTTTTTCTGAAACAAATCTTGTCAATTTATGATATGCATAGTCACGAACCCTTCTCTACTATTCTTGACATTTTCAACTTCTCAGCTTCTTGGCCTGGAGGGAGGGGGGAGTCTCATTTTGGCTGGGCGGAGTAATATTTGATTAGTTCTGTGCTACCATCACGTTAACTACACGAGATTTACACCATAGCAGGTATTGCATGTGCATCACGCGGTCATTCGAAGCAATGATCCGTTCTTCCTGGTTCCACCCAGAATTCCCTTGGCCTATAGGCCCAGCATTCTTTTCGTTGTACCAATTCTCCGTTTTGATCGTCTAGGTTCAGACGGCTTTTCGTAGCAATATGTGTGGCAAGCATCATGTTCGGTCTTAGCTGAAGAATTTGGTAAAGCGTTATTAGAATGCCAATTGAAAATTTATGCACTTGTATCCTTTATCATATGAAATTTTTTCTTTGTTTCAGATTTCAGTGTTCATGCACAGCACCAATGCAGGCCTGGGCTCCATCCTGCCATGGTCCATTGATCGAGCTAACACTACCAAAAAGACTTCATTCACTTGGAAGAAAGCACAAGAGAGATTCAAGCAGTTGGATGTCCATAAGTCTGACACTGCAGAAAAAACAAACGATATCATTGACATCTTCAGTGACTCAGATGTACCCAAAAGTACTTCAAAGAAAAAAACGTATACACCTCAAATGTCATGGATCAAAGGTCGGAAGGAGAATTTGAATGAGCAGCTACAGGTGACAGGTGAAGGGATCGATAAGATTGACGTAGCAGGTGAAGGGATTGATACTGACGTAACATGAACATACTAAAGATGGAGAATACGATGTAACGGGTCTTTGGACCCCTACAAGGTCTATTGACACCTACAAAGTTTATGGATACCTGTAAGGTCAATGGATACTTAAGTCTATGGATACCTGGAAGTTCTATGGACATCTCATGGGTATGTGGAAAGTCAGAATGTTTATGAACACCTAGGTCTATGGATACATTTAAGTCTCATGGATACCCAGGATTGTGAATACCTGTAAGGTCAATGAATACATAGGTTTATGGACTGGTAAGATCAATGATAGTAAGTGTATAGATACCCATAAAACCTGTAAGGTCAATGAATACATAGGTTTATGGACTTGTAAGATCAATGATAGTAAGTGTATAGATACCTATAAAACCTGTAAGGTCAATGAATACATAGGTTTATGGACTTGTAAGATCAATGATAGTAAGTGTTTAGATACCCATAAGGTCTATGGAAAATTAAGTGATGTGGACAGTCAGAAAGAATGTTTATGGATACCTGCAAGGTTTATGGATACCTACAGCGACACTGAAGATCTGTTGACACCTTTGAGGTCCATGGATACCTAGAATTATGGATGCTTGTAATGTCAATGGATGCTTAGAAGGTATGTGGATAATCAGAATGTCTCTGGACACCTGGATTTTCTGTGGCAATAACATGCTTTCTGGATACCTTGAAGGTCTATTGACATCTGAAGACTTTAGAGAAGAACCGACTAACTGCAGAGCAAGCTTGAAAACAAACTGTATCATTCTTTAAATTGAAGGCTCTGTTGTGTATTTCAGCTCACTGCTTTGCCTGTGATAATTTAGTTTTGAGGTTAAAGCATTCACCTGACAGAAACTTGGCTCGTTAAAGACAAGAATGAATTAAGGTCATTTAGCACCAAACACTGGATTGCAGTCCAGTGACCATTCTAAATAATCTTGCGGTATAATTATAATACAACAATCTTTGCTCATGAAAGTTTATGAAAAGCAAAACATGACCAAATTATGACATTATTGGTGGTGGTGGAAGTCATACCCGGGCCTCTTAAAGCCATGTCCTTGTTCAAATTTGTCACCCCCAACAAAATCTTAACTCTGTCATGATTGCATGACTTCAGTATGATTGGCAAAAGTTCCTTTGCTAATGTGAATTTGCATTTCTGGTCAAGATCACACAAGGTGCTTAATTCAGTACGTAGTGTAAGAATATCTCCTTGGAGTAAGCAATGCAAAGGGTGGTCTGGGTAGAGGTAGAGGGTCTGGTAGGCAGAGCATGGTCTGTGTAGAGTGTGGTCCGGGTTAAGGTGGTCTGAGTAGAGGGTGGTCTGGGTAGAGGGTGGTCTGGGTAGAGGGTGGTCTGGGTAGAGGGTGGTCTGGGTAGAGGGTGGTCTGGTTAGAGGTGGTGTGGGTAGAGGGGGTCTTGGTAGAGTGGGTCTGGGTAGAGTGGGTCTGGGTAGAGTGGGTCTGGGTAGAGTGGGTCTGGGTAGAGGGTGATCTGGATAAAGGGGGTGTGGGTAGATGGGGTGTGGGTAGAGGGGTCTGGGTAGAGGGGTCTGTGTAAAAGGTGGTCTGTGTAAAAGGTGGTCTGGGTAGAGGGGATCTGGGTAGAGGGGGATCTGGGTAGAGGGGGATCTGGGTAGAGGGGGATCTGGGTAGAGGGGGATCTGGGTAGAGGAGAATCTGTGTAGAGAGGGGGATCTGTGTAGAGGGGGGATCTGTGTAGAGAGGGGGATCTGTGTAGAGAGGGTGGTGTGAAATGTGACTAAAACCAAGTGAAGTACACTGTTAAATAAAATGATAAAGGAGAAACCTTTAGTGTTCTATTTCTTTAAAAATCTCCCTGTATTTACAAGCATATATAAAATAAAATAAAACTCATTATTTTAAAATCACGATTTTACAAGAATTACCTTATACATTAAACTGATCTTTTGCTTCCAACAATAGTAATGAGATATGAATTACTTTTTTTATACACTGCTTGTAGCAATAGCTGCAGCTTGACCATACATGCTCATAAATTAACAATTTCTCTGTGTATCATAAATGACATAATTCCAATGTTATTATTAAAGGTCTATGGACATGTAGTAATCATGCAAAATCTTTCAAATTAATTCTATCTTAGTTACTGAAATTGATGGGAAAGTTTTTTTCCGCTAAAATTTTATTCCACACATGGCAAAGACTTTAGACTTTTGGTCAGAATTTGCTGCACCACTTCAAAGAATTATAAAAAAACATTTAAAAACAAACGATTTACAAAATATAGCCCTGTTTGTATTGAGTATGTAAATTGATGCCTGTTAATTAATTCAGTTTACCATTCTTGAAATACTGTGTTTACAGGCTCTTTTCAGGCCCCGCCCACTACACATACTAATGAAAGTCAACGTTTTTTTATCCTGAACATGTACACACCAGCTAACATTATAAATATACCACATATGAAACAAAACAGACATGTGGTTGTTAAAACATGAACATTTCAAGATTTGTACATTAAGCCCCGCCTACTCATTAATATGCATGACATCACAATAAAAAACAATAGGGCACATCTACAGACCATGGGATATATTTATATCACATATGACATGAATCCAGTATATCATTCTAGAGATATCACGTTCATAACCTGGCCGTCACATACATACATACATATACATACACCCACCCACACGTATGCCATCGTGACCGCATCGGTTCCTGATGCTATTTAATTGGAACCAAAAAATGGGATCTGCTGCCTTCTTGCTTGGTGCTCAGCATCTAAGAGTGGAGCAGGGTAATAATACTGCAGCCTTTGCTGCCATAAATTGTGACAGCATGCTGCAGCTTTGTTGCCATAAATTGTGGCAGCATGCTGCAGCTTTGTTGCCATAAATTGTGGCAGCATGCTGCAGCTTTGAGCTATAAATTGTGGCAGCATGCTACAGCTTTGTTGCCATAAATTGTGGCAGCATGCTGCAGCTTTGTGCCGTAAATTGTGGCAGCATGCTGCAGCTTTGAGCTATAAATTGTGGCGGCATGCTACAGCTTTGTGCCGTAAATTGTGGCAGCATGCTGCAGCTTGGAGCTGTAAATTGTGGCAGCATGCTGCAGCTTTGAGTTGTAAATTGTGGCAGCATGCTGCAGCTTTGAGCTATAAATTGTGGCAGCATGCTGCAACTTTGAGCTATAAATTGTGGCAGCATGCTGCAACTTTGAGCTATGTTTGTTTGTAAAGCGCTTTTAAATATACCTGTCTAGAAAGGGCGCTGTATAAAATCCTTGTATTATTTTTATTACAGGACATATGAGTTAGTGCATACATATTACATTTTAAAACGTTGGTGCACAGTGCGGGCCTAATATTATAAAATTGTGCCATTAACCTTACATCACAATATAGGAAATAGCATCGAGTGCTTTTGGCAACCAATCCCTTTTTTTCTGTGAATGCAATGACGGATTATTCATATCAGTAAAACTTGTGTGAATCTAGAGACACATTTTATACAAGTTTTCTAGTATGAAACTTCATAACCAATCACTCTACAATTCAAGTCCCTGAATCGTTCACTTAAGTGCCAATTTCGGTGTATGCATATACTGTTAATAAGTGTGTGAAATTATATTTTTAATGGGCTTGACCTCATACCCTAGCTATTTGTTCAAATGATCAGAATTACATACAGAACAAAATTTAGTCAATGTGCATAGTGTTTGTGCAGAGCAAACAACAAATTAAAACAGAATTGCAAAGCAGAAGAAACATTGTCTATGATTCTCATAAAATATCGCCCCTCTTGTTGTTCCATGAGCACTGAGAAAAACGTCTTGTGTTTTATTTCCCCCTTTTCATGATGCTGAATAAGAAATTCAAGAAAAAAAAGTCTGGTGATATAGCATTTGTCATTATCTGGGAGGGCGTTCCCTGTAGCTCCATATATATCTTTGATGACTGTCGTGTCTCACAGTTTTTCCGTTAATAAGGCACTGAATGACCCATTCCACAGAGACGATTGGTATTCCAAGTTTTTCACCTTTCTGCAGGATGTGTTTTGGACACGTCGGGTCTGTCACGATGTAATCGCAGAGAAATGGTGTACCTAGGGACGGAGAAATGAGAAAACAGTACAA